>JAKTUH010000084.1:0-87511 GCA_030556585.1 Geotrichum carabidarum
AAAAAAAAACCTCCTGCACAGTGTTCATGGTGAACTAGTTGGCTTTGCCAAACAGACCAAAGTCCATCTCATCTCGATCTCGTTATCTCATTTATTCCCGCACAAAATCACAAACTCACAAAATCACAAAATCACAAAAATGTCCCAAACCATACTGGCCCCAACCAAGCCTGCCGCAAAATCAGCGCCGGCAGACCTTGATATACTGCTCAGGCTCAAACCGGGCCCAGAGCTGATCTCAAGAAATCCCAGATTGCTAGGGAGTGCACCATCATTACCGCTACCAACCCAGAAAAAAAACATTCCGTCCTTGCCGGCTAGGCGGCCAAGTTCAATTCTACTCAGTGCACCACCTTGTTTAGACGTATCATCATGCCCACCGGCAACCACGACGCCGACATGGATAAAAGGCGCAAATGACGGCTCTACCAATAAAAACAGTAGTAATAAGACGGCCCAGCCGCGCGCCACGCCAGACCTACAAAACCCCCAAACTCACCAACAAGACCAGCAAAATCAGCTCAACCAACAAAACCAAGACGGATCACAGCTCAAACCACGCACAGCGCGCTCCGTTCATTTCAAACTTCCGCCGCCTGCCACCACGCCCCGCTCCTATAATGAGCCCCTCCTCAGAACACCCCGAATATATCCCAAGCTGATGTCGTCAGCAAGTAGCGGCAAGGGCCAAGGTCACGGCCAGCTAGTGCTGCCGGACTTGGAGGACGAGCCGGAGTACTTGCATCACCTGCACCCGGAGTACACACATACCAATCCAGAGCTGGGGTACTTGAGTCAAAATCAGAACCAGAACCACATACAACATAAAGAGGCGACGGCGGTGAAAGCAGTATGGGCGGTGCTAGGATTGCTGTTGTTTACGGGTTACGACGACAGCCCGCGAAAGGAGGCGCACAGCAACAGCAAGGCAAGTACATTGCCGGTAGCAGCGGCAGCAGCAGCAGCAAAGCCAAGGCCAAACCTGCCAAAGTGCAAGTGTTATAAGCAGCCTTTTTTCTGGACAGAACGGGCCTGGCACCGGTCCTCTTCATCCTCACGGCACTTCAACTCTTTTGCATCGGCGGAACTAAACCCTGCCCAGCGGCCTGTCGTCATCTACACCTCTCCTTCGGCTTGCTCTGCTGATGCCCCTGGAACCGTTGCCAGGAGGAGCGCTGCTAGCGCTGCTGCTAGTGAAGGAGAATGCTGGATCCACCAAGCCGAACCCGTCCCGCTCGACCTTGACTGGGAACTGAGCAAGGCAGCCGAGAACTTGCTCATTTTGGGGGTTGTGGCGGTCGTGGGTCTGGGTGTGGCGGTTGGCATGGCGTGGGTGTGGAAATGGGAGGTGGATGGGAATGCTTTTGGAGTGGTTGGCGGCGGGAGCGGTCGGGGTGCTGCCAAAGCTGTCCAAGCTGTCCAAGCCGTCAAAGCTGTCCAAGCGGCTGTTGGTTCTGTCGGCAGTGCTCATGCTAAGGATGGATTGGCGGTGTAGAGGTTTCTACAAGCCAACGCATTTTATGATATCTTTTTCTTCACAAACCTTTATTAGAACCAAGCAAAGACCTTATTGATGTATGTTTCACGCTCTTTTTTTTTTCATTTCCCTATTTTTGAATAGACGACTTTTCAATCTTTTGAATACTCATCATACAAAGCCATATAAATATGAAGGAAACCGAATTTTATGATTTTTTTTTTTTTTACATCCAAAGCAGGTGTGGGGGTGTACCTGAATCTAGTATGTGCGGTTTTTGCCACAAGATTTGCCGTAGTGAGAATGCGAAGCATCATCTCAAAAATAAGGAACCCGCTTTCATGATGCCCTCACTGCCTCACTCGCCCACTTCAGTTGAGAAAAGCCAATCCCTTGATATCTCCCGTTCTTTTACTTTGCTTGTTTTTCTATACATGAGGTTTTTGTGCTCATCATGCATATGCATATGGGTTTTTTATTTAATCCGTGACTGCGCATCTAGAGATCCGATAGGCCCTTTTTTTTAGTATTCTAGACCATTCAAGTTACAACGAAATATTTTCACGTTATGGCGAAAATAGCGGGAAGATCCCCCTCCAGCTGTCAATCCAAAGAGCTCCAACCAACCAACTTTTTTGCTTTTATTATATCATAGTTGATATCATACTGAGCCATGATGTGAAATAAAAAATATATAATAAAAAAAATTCATGTTGTATTTCAGGTTTCTCATTACAAACAATATAATAATAATAATAATAATATATAAAATCTTTTAAAAAAAGTCATGGCTTTCCCTTTTCTTTTCTTCCAAATAAACAAATAAATTAATCACACACTTTTCCTTCTCTTCTTTTATTACTCTTGAATTTGACCTGGCCAAGCCTGGTGCTTGTTTAGTTACCGCTGTAGTTCCAGTTCTGTCTAGCACCTCCGTTATGAGCCCCAGAACCACCGGCACCAGCACCGCCAGCTCCAGCTCCAGCACCGTAATGACCGTACCCTGCGTATGAGTACAAGTTCTGCTGCGGGTACTGGCCCTGTTGGCCTTGCTGAGCTTGTTGAGCCTGAGCCTGGGCTTGCTGCTGGCTAGATATCTGCGATCCGTAGCCTTGGGGCGAGCCAGGCGCAGCCTTGTCGTCGCCCTGCAGAAAGTCAGGGATACCCGTCATCTGCCCTTGCTGCTGCCCCTGCTGCTGCTGAGGCTGCTGGCGGTAGTCCGTGTAGTATGACTGCTGGTTAAAATAGTTCTTCTGGTGCTGCTGCTGATGGGGCTGGTGCTGCTGCTGAGGAGCCCCGTACTGCTGCTGAGGGTTGAAGCCGTACTGGTAGTAGTATGCAGCGTACGCTGGGTTCATGTAGTAAGGGTTCATGGGCTGCTGCTGTTGCTGTTGTTGCTGTTGCTGGTACTGGCTTTGAGGCGGCGTGGCCAACGCACCGGGGGACGCCGCGCTCGAGGCAGCTGGGGACTGGGATGCAGTGCCGCCGGCCGAGCCTGCCTTTTCCGCGCCGCCGTACCGCTGCTGTTGGTCCAAGGCTGAGCGTCCAAGGTCCTGAGGCGCAGCCTGCTGCTGGTAGGGGTTGTAGTAGTTGGCGTAAGTGTTGCGCTGGTCGGCACCGTAGGGGTAGTCCGTGGGCATGCTGAAGCCGTTGTTAAAGCCGGGGTGCGTCGGATGCGTGCCAGGATATCCATACTGGGTCTGCGCAAACGGCTCAAACTGTTTCTGGGGCTGCTGGGGTTGCTGAGCTTGCTGAGCTTGCTGAGCTTGCTGAGCTTGCTGAGCTTGCTGCGATTGCTGGGTCTGGGCCTGAGGTTGCTGGTACTGGTTGCCTCCACGCTGGTTGTTGTATCGGTTGTACGAGTTGTAGGTCGACTGCTGCTGGGCCTGGTACATAGACTGGGTGTCCTGCTGAGCCGGTTGAATTGGTGCCTGGGCCTGGACAGGTTCTTCGACAGGCTGTGCCTCTTCAATCTCATCTTCGGCCAAGTTCAAAGATCCAAACTGGACGCCAAGAGCGCCGCGGCCAGCGCCAATAGTGTTGGGCAGGACAACAGGGACCTCCTGGGACAACTGGCGGTTTAACGTAGTTGCAGATAGGTCAGTTGCCAGCTCGACAGGCTCAGACTGTGCCACGGGGCTCGGAATCTTGTTCAAACCAGGGGGCTGGGCGGCCTCTACTACTGGAGCGGGCTCTTCAACCGGCTCAGGAATCTCAGCGACTGCTTCAGGAACAACCTCAGGTTCAGCTTCAATGGGAGCAGGCTCAGCGACAGGGACGGCAACAGGGGCAGGGGCAACAGCAGGAAGACTAGGGGCAGGGACGGCAGGGACTATTTTCTTGGGCTGGACAACAGGCTTCGCAGTCGCAATGGCCGCGGCCCATGACGTTTTTGGTTTTGGCACCTCAACGGCAGACGGAGGTGCCGGCGCAGGTACAGATGCCGCTGGGGCAGCTGGTGGTGACGGAGCGGTCGGGGTCACAGAAGTCGGGATTTTAACAGTTATAGAGGGGGTTTCGGGTTCGTCAGTCTTTTCATCAATAAATTCATTGGCAGGTTCCGCAGGTGAATCAATAGAAGAAGTAGGTTTATGCACAGGGAGAGTTGGGGTCGGCACGTTGTTGGCCTTACTGCCAAGTTTCTCCGCCCACGAAATGGGACCTGACGGGGCAGGAGACGACGTAGAAACGCTCGGAAGTGGGGCAGGAGCAGAGACAGAGGTCGAATCAACAATGGTATGAGATGACTGCGTAGTAGTAGTAGTGGGAATTGAGGACGCCGATTTCTTGGCTGGCCGGGCGGGACGTGTGCTGGCGGCGGCAGGGGCCCGGTCCGATTTGGGGGCCCCGCGGGGTTGATGCTTAGGTTGGTGATTTGCGGCGGATCTGTTTAATTGTGATCTGGGGTCTGATTCATAGTGGTGGTCTTGCTTCTTGGTTTTTTCCTTGGTCTTTTTCTTGACTTCTCCCCATTGGGTCGCATGACCTAGTTTTATTTAATTTTAAGTTAGCTTAGAACGAGATCGAACGAACGCGAGAAATCACAAAACTTTGTGGACCCGGCCATGGATGGATTTGGTTCCCCCTTTGGCGATTCTTGATATATTTTCGTGTATCACCACCATAGATAGGGAATTCATGCGCGTATCCACACCTGAGTTTTTCCATCGTGAAAATTCTCAATCATGATCACCACATGAATATACATACCTTCCGTAATTCGCACAACAGCTTCTTCCAAATTGCCCTCGGTATCGCCCAGTACCGTCACCAAGTCTTCGTCTTTCCAGTCAGGAAACAATTCGGCTAGCGTCACTAGCGACTGGGTGTACGGTGACTTTAGGCGGCGCGAGTCGTCTTCGGTTGATTGTGACGAGGGACCTGAGCGTCTGGCAGGTTTCGAGGAATCCGAGGGGTTAGCGAGTGAAGGGCCCGACGATTTTGGCTTCGGGAGTTTGTGTGAGTCTGTTGATGTCATTGCTTCTGTGTGTGTGAATGTGGAGAGAAAGAGAGATGGATCTCAAAGAGAGAAAAGAAGAAGAAAAAAAAAAAAAAAAAAAAAATTCCAAAGCCAGGGTAGGCCATCAAACATGTTTGGGCAAATGCTCACACGCACACCACACGCCTTATTGACTTTGTGTGGGAATTTTGTTAAGGATTCAATATACGCGAGGGGTAAAAACCAGCATGAATGGAAATCATGGTAGTTCCCGATTTAGGAAGTATGGTTTCAGAAAAGTCACGTGTAAATTATTCAAGGGATGATTTACATATATATATATATATATATATAGTTGGTGAGTAGGAGAGCATATACTGTGTTGACCATGAAGACAAGCTTTGTCCATGGTGGTTTGAAGGGGCAGGAGGAGCATGGAAGTTAAAATGATGTCAAAGGGATTGAAACAGTTTGAATTCATTTTAAAGCTTGGAAGATCAACCTAGTCCATGACTGAAAAGTCCAGGTCACGTGGATTGGTCACAAAAGCGATTTTTACCGCGCGAGGGACCGACGTAATGTCAAGAGTGAGTAGCCATTGTAGTTGATTTCTATAAAATGAGACCTTTTATGGTTATCCGTATATCAACTAACTGCAGGTATTTTTTGCTTGCTTACACAGGCAGCTTGAACTCTTCGCCCTTGAGGACAACCTGCTGGTAGTACACATAGAAGAAGTCCGAATACACCGCCGTCTGCACCAGTCCAGTAATAAACGACACCAGACTGAACCAGTCATCGACCCAGTATCGATAGATCCAGTTCAGCACGTAGAACGCGCGGTACACACCGAGTGCCAGAATGTAGTGCACGGTCAGACTCTCGGCTTGGCCAGTGCGCTGCAGCAAAAACAGCTGTGGCAGAATCGCGCCGCTCTCCAGCCACAGCGAAAACGTCCACATGATGGTTGAGAACGAGTAGTTGAACTCTGACGGCATGATCAGGGCCAGTACAAACGACGCGCCAATGAGGTACTCGATCTTGAAAGTGTCGAGCCTGGGCGCGGTTTCTTTCTTTTGCTTTTCGTACATGAGATATAAAGTGTAGATGGACGTTGTGATGAACAGAATCTTCATGACAGTGTTGTAGACCGAGTAGAACTTGTAAAAGAGGTCGAGGTATCTTGTGAGGAAGACCAGCACGTAGAGGGCCTGTGTCTTGATGGACAGACCCGCTATCGAGTTGCTTGATCTAATCTTGTGCAGTAGAAGAAAGATGGAGGTGACATGCGACAAGTCGGCAACGAATCGAAAGATGTTCATGGTGGATAATGCTGGTGTTTGATGTAGAAATGTAAGAGTTGGTGGGCGAAGATAATGAAATTTGATCTGGTTTTCTTTGGCTCCGGAGAGGAAATTATTGTGGGTTAAGAAAGCCGTTGTTGTTGGTATTTTGTCGATTATATAAAACGCCACGTAACATTTTTATTACCTAACTATAAGGTAATACATGACAAAGCTGCACGTGATTCTTGAAACGGTCCTCACTTACAGTTGAACAACCGCCGGCTGGCCGTAGAATGTTTTTCATGGTCCATAAATATGAAGATGAAAAGTAGTATCAAGACGACAATCATATATATATATATATATATATATATATAAGACTTGAAATATAGTTCTGACACCAAGAGCAATCGATATCGAGGAGGTTGCCCTCTTTGTTAAAAACCATTGCAATAAATCTGGGGATGAAAGGGTTACAGCCTAGGCTCATATTTCAGCAAAATCAACAACCGGTGGTGGTTTCTGCATGTCCAGTATGCATATTAAGGATCTAAACATCATAAGCCGGGCCGGTGATGCAGGCCGGGCCGGTGATTTCCCCATTTTTTATTTTTTTTTTTTTTTTTTTTTTTGGTGCTGAGGAGCCGAATGAATTTGTAAGGTTTGCATGAAAAGCCGACGACGGGACACATGGACCCGGGGTTGTTGAGTTTCTGTTGGAATATTTTTTCTAGTTTTGTTGCAATGGCTGTTCGTTCGGGGTTGTATGACAAACGGATTACTTGATGGAAAAGATCAATCAACTGCTGTTGGAACCAACAAAACGAGGATGATGAAGATCATCATCATCATGGAGGACTGGATGAATGAATGAATGAATGAAGAAAGAAATGAAAGAAAAAAAAAGATTTTATAATATTTATAATATTGTTGTTAGGTACAGCCAGGTGTCAAGAAATTTTGTCTTGTATGGACTTGATGAAACCCAATGGTTACAATGGGTCTGTTGCCAAATCTTTTTGCCTTCTCAACAGTCTTTGAACAGTGTTTGAACGGGGATTTTTGGATTTCATTTCATCCTACAACCTTCACAAACAATTCCATCAAGTCAATGATGATGATGATGATGATGATGATGATGATGATCAATAGATTTTCAAGAAAATCAAACCAAATCCCGGGAATCCCGGACTGCAACCACTCAAATCATGGTACAAAATAATAAGGCTGGGGTTGTATTCTTGTTGTTTAGCCTGGTTCCATGGCAAAAATACCAAAAACAAAAAAAAATTGTATATAAAATAGTCATTTTTTCCCTCAGAAACTTCTTTTCTTCTTCCTTTTTTCCCTTCTCTGTCTCTCTCTCCTCACCCTTCTTCTCAACCCTCAATCAACCCATAACAATGTCCTCTTCTTCTCTCGAACAGCTCAAGGCTACTGGAACCGTCGTCGTTACTGACACCGGTGAATTTGAATGTATGTTTCATTTCCATCCAATTGCATCCATGATTCCGTCACATTGCTTTTGCTTGAAACGAGATTCTTCCATTGCAAAGAGATGACCCCTTTTGCTGCTCTTTTTTTTTTTTTTTGTTGACTCCTCAACCTTTCATCCCATCAATTGACTGCTTCGCTAACTCTAATTAGCCATTGCCAAGTACAAGCCCCAGGATGCTACTACCAACCCTTCTTTGATTCTGGCTGCTGCCAAGAAGGCCGAGTACGCTGCTCTCATCGACAGCGCCGTTGCTGCCGTCAAGGGATCCTCTGGTACTCTTGCTGAAAAGGCCGAGGCTGCTTTGGACCTGCTCTTGGTTGAGTTTGGTTCCGAGATTCTCAAGATTGTCCCTGGCCGTGTCTCCACTGAGGTCGACGCCCGTATCTCCTTTGACAAGTCTGCCACCATCAAGAAGGCCCTCGAGATCATTGACCTCTACAAGGCCAAGGGCATTGAGAAGGAAAGAGTCCTCATCAAGATTGCTTCGACCTGGGAGGGTATCCAGGCTGCTCGTGAGCTTGAGGCCAAGCACGGAATCCACGTCAACTTGACTCTGCTCTTCTCCTTTGTCCAGGCCGTTGCTGCCGCTGAGGCCAAGGCTACCCTCATTTCGCCCTTTGTCGGCCGTATTCTGGATTGGTTCAAGGCCAGCACCGGCAAGGCCTACACCTCTGCCGAGGACCCCGGTGTCCACTCTGTCCGCGGCATTTACAACTACTACAAGAAGTTTGGCTACAAGACCATTGTCATGGGCGCTTCTTTTAGAAACACTGGTGAGATCAAGGAGCTTGCCGGTGTTGATTTCTTGACCATCTCCCCTGGTCTGCTCGAGGAGCTCTACAACTCGACTGAGCCTGTCCCCCAGAAGCTCGAGGTTTCTCAGGCCCAGGCCTTGGACATTAAGAAGGAGTCCTATGTTGACAGCGAGCCTGCGTTCAGATTCGCACTCAACGAGGATCAGATGGCGACCGAGAAACTCTCGGAGGGTATCCGCAAGTTCTCGGCCGACACCGTTACTCTTCTTAAGGTCTTGGAGGGCAAGATTGCTGCTTAGGCTTAGACGTCCAAGTTTGTGTATACGAAAATCTCAAGTAACGAGTATCTAAGAGTTTATTTATTTGACTAGTCAATTTTGCTGCTTCACTGCTTTATGGGGATTGCCCAGAATGGAACTAGTAGGAAGGTTGCAACACCAAATTGAGGTTGCAATCCAATTTCAAGTATGATGCCACAGATCTTTGCAATTGCAACGAATTTCAATTGGAATCCCTTCACGGACCCTTTCTCCACGATTTTAAACTAAACCAATAACAACCATAAACTTGAGGCCCCGCGCCGCCGCCTCCTCATCCCTCTTCCCCGACTTGGTTTCGCTGCGCCCACTCGCCTGCAGCTCACTCAAATGCTTTGCGCGGCGCAGCATCTCGTCTGCAGTCGCACACAGCGTTGCCGACTTCCACCCCCACGACTGCGCGAAATTAAACATGTCCGGCGATGACGAAAAACACGTCAGCGGCTGCCCGGCCCGCCGCGGCGGCGTGTGGATTTCAAAATAGGCCTGGATCCGGTGTCGCTCGTCAAGATAGTCGGGCATTTGGTTAGGCGAGTTGGATCCGAGCTGAATTGTGCTGCCAGTGGTGCTATGCGGCGTGCCGCTGCCCGTGCCGCTGCCCATGGTGCTGCTGATCCCAGTTGCGTTGCCCGCAAGCGAAGACAAAGAAGAAGACAGAGGAACCCCGTGTTGATGGTGCTGCTGCAGTTGGTGAAACACAGAGCTAGTGGGGCCGGAGCGTGGAGTGACCGGTTTCGAAACAGGATTGTACCCGACAATTACAGGCGTCGGGGTGCTTGCAAACAGGGCCTGGAGCTCTTCAAACAGGTCTGACTCGGGCTCCTCCGGCTCCTCGGGCCCGGCGGTTGTGGCCCCGGCAGCTCTAGACCTGGATGTGCGTGCGGCGCTGCTGCCCTCGTCGTTGTCGTCGTCGTCGTCGTCGTCGGAGTTTCGGTCAGAGTCTGAATCCGAGTTGGAATTGGTGTCAGAGCTCCGCTGGTGCTGGTGCTGGGTGTGGAGGGCGGCGGTGCCAGGCTGGCGCGGGTCTACTACACCTTCAAACCTGGGCCCGGAAAGCGCTAACTGAGGATGTGAGTGAGCGTGAGCGGGCGCAAGTGGCAGCCATGCAGGCGGTGACGTTGCGGACGAGGGCGCGGGCGTCGCGGGCGAGTGCTGGGAGCGTATGGGTCTAAACAAGGTGGCTCTTGGTGTGCCTCTGCCTCCGCTGGTGCCAGGACCGTTGGCAGTGGTGAGCTCGTCGGCGGGCGTGTTGCTCCAGACTGAGCCGGGTGTGAGCAGGCTACTGGTTTGAGCGTGGGCCAGGTCCCAGTCAAAAGCGTTTTGCCCTTCTCCAGCATTGGTGCCTGTTCCTGGTCCTGTCTCGAGAGTTGGATTGGCGGTTGTGGTGCCCGCGGCTATGGAACTTCGGGGCAGATCAAAAAACAGGGACCGGCTAGCAGTGGACCCCAGCCCTGTCGTATTAGCAGCCGTGGCAGCGGCAGTAGAAGCAGCTGCCATGGGCAGCAGCGGTTCGTTGTCAGTCAAATCCAGCAACGACAACCTCTGCATCAATTGCAAATTTTCTCCATTCAAACTACCACTGACACCGCCCACGCCCACGCCTACGCCGCCCGCGCTGCATGTCCCCATCCCGCAGCTGCTGTCATTGCTCGAGTTAACCTTACTCCGATGCAAGTAAACCCCCAGCTGCTGCCCCCTTCTTGACGTCACCTTCTGGATATAAAGGTTCCAGTACGACCCCGCGTACCAGTAGGTGCGCGAGTAGAGTCGCTTGTCGCCGCCAGCTCTTAGACTTGTAATATCGTCAAACCGGACTGAGAACCGAAAGGGAGGGTACTTGGTAACTTTTTTAGGCGGCGTGCTGCTGCCAGATGTGTTCAGAGTGGCGTGAGAAGTTACAGAGAGGTCAAGCGTGTCGTCGTCGGTCGGAACGTGGAAGACACGGAGCGAGGCAGAGTCGTCAGACGAGGATGAGGACTCGTAGCTCTCGGTTGAGTATTCGCTGTCATTTTCACTATCACTGACACTGCAGGATTGAGAGCGGGGCACGGCGGGTTTAGGGGTGGGGCCGATGTCGACGCTGCTCGAGCTGCTGCTAGGCGCAGACTGGTCACTGTACCATGGACCCCTTTTTCCATTGCCGCTGCTGTTGCCGTTGCGTCTCTTGCTTGCACCAGCGTTGGAGCCAGCCTGCTTGTTGGGCCGCTGCCGGCTTGTGTCCGGCTCCAAGAACCCAAGCTCTTCCTGGTACTTTGGAATACTCGTGATCTTATGCCTTAGCCCCGTCTGCAGCCACAAAGCATTTTTCAAAGCTTCTGGTGAAATCAAATGCGACCCTCTGTGGTCCTTGAGCTGTTCCAGAACTTTTAGCTGGTCAAAGGTGAGGTGGCAGTAATGCATCTTGAAGTTGAGCGAGTCCCTGAGCGGGGCCAGTTCAGTGGCTTGCGACTTGGTCAGCCTGTACACATAAGTCCTCCTGTAGCTGTGGTGCTCGCGCTGGTTGCGCCCATGCCCACGTCGGTGGTCGTGCCCGGTCTGCTGGGGCTGGCCACTCACGCTTGCCTCCAGGCACATCTTGACCTTTCTAAAATACAAAAACACCAAAAACTGGACCCTGTCCCACTCCGACGGCACAAAGAACCCGTCCTCGCCAATCACTCTCGCGGCCACACTGCTGGGCAGCTCCATCCACGTCGCCAGCGGCAGTTCATAGCCGTCCATGAGCAGGTACATTCTGCAAGCGTCCTGAATCCTGCGGCCTGCGGCGCCGTAGTCATATTTGAGACACGTGCGGACCTGTGTCACAATGGTGTCCTTGCCAATGGCTTTGATAATGTTGTCGGCGCAGACATCAATCATATCGGGGAGGTCCAGGTACGTGGCGACTGCGAGCAGCTGGTTCATGTGCTGTTTTTCAAGCGCGGGGTCTTCGTGGCCGTAGAGTCTGGCAAGAACAACCTCGAGTGCTTGTTGTGTGATGTTGTCGTCCTGGCCAAATGTTATCTCATGCACCTCCTGCTGCTGTTTTGTAACCATTCTTCCACCATTCAGTACCTCTCCCACTGAACCAACTTCAGACGCCCATGTATTGTCAATCAGGGCAGCAAAGTACGGCGAGCGACTCAAAATGAGTTTATGCAGCTTATACTCCTGGCCAAAGCATCTAATGGTTATATCCGAGCTGAGGCCTTGCAGAAACCCTCGTTTGTAGAGATGGTCTTCAAGGGGTAAAAACAAATCCGTCGGACTCGGTTGTTGCTGCGGCTTCTGCTGTTGTGGCGAGGTGACATGGAGCTGCTGGTGCTTCTTTCCAAACTGCCCAGGTTGCTGCTGCTGGGTTGTCGCTGCTCCTGCTGTGGTTGTGAAGGAGGTGGAGGGGGACGGGCTGATGTGAGGTTCTTGGAATTGTGAGATGCGCCGGTGTGAGACTGAGGAATTGAAGATTTGGTGGAATGAAGTTGTAGAGATTGAAATTGGGATTGGAATTGTTTGAGTAGCAGAGCTTGGTGCTGGTGCTGGTGCTGGTAATGATTTTGATTCAGAGGTTGGACCTGGTTCAGGGTCTAGATCTCTAGAAGAGCACTCAGGTTCTTCAGCATCCATTGTAAAATTGTAAGCTGGCGTAAAACTGATCTTTTGCTTATATTTACATGCAGAATTTATTGAAGACTGTTTGGTATAGTTAACTGTCAAAACAGCTTGAAGCTGGATAAGAAAAGGCAGACGTTTCAAAAAAAAAAAAAAAAAAAAAAAAAAAATGAAGACAAATGACATTACGTCTATAAGCTTGCATGTTTGTTCTTTTAAATACCCAATTATTTTTTTATTTTATTTTTTTTAATCTCTACGGATTGCGTAGTTAGGTGGCTTTCTTCTGTAACACAGGCCGCTTCTTTCAGTTTTAAATAAGTTTTTGAGGGCACACAGGCCCATGCCTTTGAGCAGGTTGAGGAAATCAAAGTCCTACAAGATTGGAAACCTTGAATCAATAACTTAAAAATTGGTACAAAGAGCATTGAGTTCCCGAGAAGATATGATACCACAGGGATTACAATGTTCAAATGGCGCCTTGTCAGCCTGAGTTAGAATTTAACTATTGAATAAGCAGCAGTATGTAAAATCAAAGAAAAAAGGAACATACCTTGCAATTGACATTTACATGAGAAAAGATAGAACTTATTGAAATTGACATTACATAGAGAAAGAACATAAAAAAGCGGCCGCTCTTGAGCTCTACTTGTAATCTTCCTACAATAATCCAAAATAGATATGCTAGCCCTCACGATGTGCAGATTTCTTTAAATCTCCTCGTCTTTTTAGAAACCAAACTAAGTTGACTTCAAATTTATAAAAAGCTTTTTTATTGGGTTTTTGTCCTTGACCCTTGAGCTTCTTATTTTTTTTGAATCGGGGAAGAATAACTATGCGAGATCAAAAAGATCCTAAGGATCCATTTAGCGTTCAAGATTGAGTTTGGGAAACACTCACGTGACTATCCGGTTTTGGGCATTTTCAATTAACGAACTCAAAACCGTGATGGCGTAGGAATCAAGTGTATTTCGCGTCAAGAACTTCACACCAACTTTTTTTTTATCGCGCCAATAGCTGCGTAAGTGAAATGAGCCCGCAATAGATGACATGTTTGAACTAGCTGAAGACACTTCTGGTTCTTCTGATCTGCTGGCAGGTCCGCCCCTGGCCATGGCCGTACCTGCCGCTGTCTACAAGTACAAGGTGATGTGGACGCCTGACGTGAGGAAGAAGCACAAGACATACAATGACGGGTACATGGCGTTCCACACGTTCAACAAGAAAGCGATATTGTATAACGAGAACATGATCGAGGTGGCCAAGGAGTTTCTGGTGAAAAGCGCGTTTTTTGTGATTGGCGACGAGGTCAATTTTGAAAGGCAGACGATTCAGATCTCGGAAACGATGCCGACGGAGTATCAGAACTTGTCGCCACTCTATGACCGCCCTCATCATACGACGGTGCGCTCAAGTCATCAGCGGGTTGCCGGTACTGCAGATCGACCCTCACCGGCTCGAAGTAGAACGGCTGCAGCCACTACTCCAAGGCGGCCGCCGACGAATGGCCAGCTACTGCACCTTGGAGCCCCACCTTATATGTCCAGCAACAGCACCAATAGCAGCACCAAAAAGAGATTACCATCAGTTACAAAAGGTCCTTCACTAGGTCCCAAGAAGCTCAGACGCCATGTTCCAGATGTTTTAATTGGACTATCGCCACCGATTTTACATCAAATTCAGACCCCACCACGGCCCTCGCCAACGCTCCCCAAGCAAAGCGTGTCTTTACCATCAACCCAAAACTCGCCTCCCCTTGCTTCATATGAGAGAACTGGACCTGGATTTTCAGAGCGGATAGTAATTGAGCTTGATTCAGAAGACCCATCCAACTCTGAAGCAAGTCAGTCTTCTGCCGCTATCCAACACCAGGACCTCGATCTTGATATGGATGCGCTAGAAGAGGTAGACTTCAAGTCTGATTCTGAAAGCGACCAAGATTTAGCTATAATCGAATTGGAAAAATCTTCATCTCAACACTCACCGCCATCGTCTATGAAAGAAAGTCGGCCTAGTGTTACGGATCCTGTTGCATTATTAGACGAGGAACTGGACCAAGCTGAAGGCAGTGAATTCTAGTTGTGCAGACTCAACAGAAATTGGCAAACACTAGGAATGAAACTGCAATTGAAGAATTGGAGCTTGAAATTGTGTCAACAGACGAAGAGGAAGTTGGCACTGTTGATAATTTAAAACCGCCCATAATAGGGGCCATAAAAGTTTTAGATTCACTGCCTGCTCCAAGTACTCCATCTACATCCAAGTCATTTGCAAGTGGCGATCCAGTAACGGAGAAGCAACTACTTACAATGCCAAGCGCAGGGCCTCCTGATTTTCAGTTCAATTCGTCAACTATCTTCAATCCTTTTTCCTCTAACCGAAAATCATCTCTGCTGTGTCTCAAAAAGAAAGAAGTGGTTCCAAAAGTTGCCAAAACTTCAGATTCTCCACGATCAATAACCCGTGCCGATGGCGCAAAAAATGTTTTGGTTACTGAGAAAAGCATATCAGATGCACTGCTGCCTACTTCTGCATCTGTCAGCCCAAGCCATCATGAAAGTAGTGGTCAAGACCTTTCTAGAGCCACAGAGTTGGTCTCTGAAATGCCCCCACCGCCTAAACCTACTAGCACTTCCGTATCTATTCAAACTGATACGGTATCAAACGCAACCCACGCTGAGGTCGAGAATGAAAACCTAGACATCGATTTCGATGACGAAAATCTTGAAATTGCGCTTTCTCAAGCTCTTGATGATATCAGCATATCTTTAGTTGAAGACACCGAGGCGGCTGAAACTTTGAATGCTGATCCCACTGAAATATTAGTTGATGCTGGTCACTCTTTGAATGCCCCACAGCCGACCACCAAACAGAGGGAAGAAAATTCAGAATCATTAGCACCAACTACCGCCACGGCGGATCATCTTGCCCCGGGTACAAAACGCAAATATCTCCGCAGTACCGTCATGGCACCTTCCAAACATCCCCAGTATACTCGACCCGTCCTGCTCAATGCCGACTCCTCCATTTCCGCTGCTACCCGAGTTGACAAGAAACCCGATTCTACAACTGCGTCTACCAGCAATTCTCATTCAACTGCATCTACTTTTAGCATATCTACCCAGGGCCCTTGGACTGAAGAGACCTTGGCCTTATTTTCATGGCGACCTAGAGGATTTCAATCCTGAGTTGGAATTGTTAAGAAAATAATATTATTTATTAAAGATTTCAAAACTAAGTGTATCACTATTCTGATACTAGAAGAAGAAAAAACTATGCACAAGACCAATAAAAGCGAAAATTCAAGGAGAAAAAAAAAAAATACTGGAATAGCAATGGAACCCTTCAACGTCATGCTCAGTATTGATGCTGGTCTCGCAGAGGTGACGGGCTAATATTTTCACTCATTCGCGTAAACACACTCTGACTGTCAGTCATGGTAGAAGTACGGCCAGTCACAAAATAGGTGGATCCATATCTTCCTGCAGTAGCTGGAACGCTGCTTATCCTGGAGGGGCGAACTCGATTCATCTCTGGCGCAATTCCTTGGCGAATTGAAGACATTCGATTTGGTGGTGAGTTAGATGACTTGGTCCTCTCTTTTTGAACTCTCAAGTCCTCCACGTAGTTTTCAAGAACGATTTTACTGTCATCCTCCACATCAGCTCCTTCTTGAGATCGCTTCAACAAGTATAGCAATGCACCATACCAAATATTATGGCGCTGGCGAGTGGGGCATGTAAGCTTCAGCGTCTTCTTTTCGCTGGTCTGGATGTAGATCGATTTGTGGAAGAGTCCAGGAGGAAGAGGGTTTGTATCTTCCTCTGTTGAAACACCAACAATAGCAACAGACTTGGCTTTTCCATTGTTTCTGCTATCGACAGCAGGATTATCATGACTCCAGTACAGAGTCAGTGTGTAAGGATGAACCCAGAAATATCTTTCATGACGGTTTTCAGAAATACCACTCAAGCCGCGTCGACGAGTGTATTTGAACAAGTATTCTCCAATAACCACTTGAGTAATGACAGAAATCATGTGCTTGTCTTGGATTGATGCATTAGTTCCAAGAGTGAACATGCTCATATTCATTGCACTAGGTGCAGGACTCTCGCTTCGCAAATGGCTTGGGCCAGGTCTACCTGATCCTCGGTCGTTGAGAGAACTATCAGAAGCCCAATGTGTAGGGGCTTTGAATGAAGGAGGTCCCATAAGCTTTGTGTAATTGCCTTCATCGCTATTCGAAAAGCTGAAATCATAGGTTGGCTCAGTCGTATCAAAACTTTTGGTTAAACGGTCAATGCTTCGTTCGTCTGGATCACGAGAAGTGATTACTGCTCCCTCCCATCTATCTTCATCGTAGCCAGGTGAGCTGTCAACGGATCTAATAGTCATTTGCTGATTAACAGGAGAGAGAGGTTTGGTGGCGTTCGCAGTAACAGGGTTGGCAAAGGAAAATCCACTAGCAGCAGCAGTGTGTAACTCAGTTTGTCCACCTAGCGAAGGTCCAAGTGCAGCCATATCATTATCTGCAAGCTTCTGGAACATGGCAGAAGGCGGTGAGCTCAGGGATGGACCCATTTGCTGCGCTAAGGAGCGGTCAAGAACAGATGGAGAAGGTTTATTTCTAAAATCCCTCATATCCTTCAGCTCCCTATATTCAGTAATGGTCAAAATAGCAAATCCAAGGCGCTCAGCATCAGACTTGAGATTTTGTTCGCTGATAACACGGATTGGAGTCTTTTTCAATTCTGCATAATCCGCGGGAGTCAAAAGATGCAGACTTAGAGCGCCTGCCTGAACTCGCAAGTCTTCAAGTGTCAACCGTTTTGAAGCAGCATCACGCAGCGTAGTGTGTTCAAACTGAGATATCATAACCAATCCACGACGAGCTGCTTCCTCAGTCAAGTCCCTTGATGAAGCCTCTTGTATGACAGTCTTTCTCTGAATAACTGGCACTGGAGTGGGAACAGGAGGAGGTAAGCTGGGGTTTGATGCTTTTCTCCTTAAATCAGAGTATTGAGTCTTGGAAACCAGAAGTAAGCCCCTCTCTTCCGCAACAGAATTGAGCTGGCTGGGTGTAAGCTCACTGGGCTTGGTGGCCTCCCTTAGCAAATCCAACTCTGCGATGGGCAGAACAGCTAGACCTAACATGCCAGCAGATGATTTGACTGAATCAGCAGTAGGAGTAGACTGGATTTGCAATTGATCCAACTCACCCTGAATACGAGCAACCTCGGCCCTGCTTTCTTCAATTTGAACAGTTGTAGCGCTTGAAGCTTCTTTCGCCATCTCCAGCGCAGCCTCAGCGCTAAGCTGATTATGCTCCAGCTCTTTAATATAACTGATCTTACTCTCAAGCTGTTTAACGATTTCAGAGTGGCTGATTTGTACCTGCTCAAGTTCGTCGGCGATTGCATCCTTCTCCAGCGAAAGCTTCTCTCCTTCAGCTCTCGCTGAATCAGTTTCTTTCGCGTAATCAGACTTAACTGCTTCCAAATCTTTTTCTTTCATAGCAAGCGCCATTTCAAGATCTCTCACGGTCTCGTCACGACTCTCTTTTGCTTCATCACCCTCTACCATAGCGTTTGCACTGGATGCATTCATGCTCCCCTTAATTCCCAAAGCAGCTGCAGCACTGGCGCTCATGACTACTAATCCGAGCTTAGCAGCCTTTTCTGTGAGTGAATCCAAAGTTTCTTGCGCTTCATCTTTAATTTTGTCGGGCGCTGGAGATAAACTACCTTCTTTATATGCAGACAACGACAATTGGCTTTCATTCAAAGGTGTCGTATATCGAGAGAAAGAAACAGGAGTGGCAGATCGAGAAATGGGGATGGGTGTTGGAGCAATGAGCTGTTTAATATCCTCATCAACCTCTTTGGCGCGTGTCTTAACTTTTTCTTCAGGTCCAAGCAAAAGCTTTTCATATTCGTCCTTAGGAACTGCAATCCAATCAGAAGGATCAGAAATAAACATTCCAGCAGAAGTTTTATTTGCAGAAGAGGCAGCAGGGGCGATACACACCAGTCCAAGCTTCTTAGCAAGCATAGTAACATCTTCCTTGGTGGGTGTTTCGACAATACGACGAAGAGAAGATAAGTACTCAACAGGGACAGATTCAAGACCATTTTTGTCATCGGAAAAGAAGGACAATGCATCTGGAGTCTTTGCGCGATCCTGAAGCACTGGGGTTTGGCATTGAGGGCTAGCAGAGAGAAGTGACCTGTCATCAGCAAGGGTATCCATAAATGGAGTCAAATTGCTTCGGCCTTCTGGGAAGTTGCCACGCTTGAGCAATGACTTGTACTCTTCTGAAGTAATTGCAACCAATCCAAATTCCTTCGCTGTGCGCAGCACATCTCGCTTGGTAGGCTTGTACTCCTGTTGATTATCAACCAAGCGTTTGTACTCCTCCGAAGAAACCGGAATATAACCAAGTGATCGCATCGACTCAATGACCTTTTCACCATGACTAGAGGAGGACTCAGTGTACGCTGACTTTCGGATAATACCCTCAAAATGCTCTTTACGAGCAAGGACAGACCCAAGCTGTTTACCTTTAGGTGCAGAAATATCCGCATCAGTGCTGATTAGGCGTTCCAATTTAGCGGATTTATCGGTGAGCTCCGCATATTGATCCTTAGGAACAGTTATCAAGTTCAACCTCTTTGCAAAGAATTCAACGTCTGACTTGGAAGGCTGGTTGAGTCTTTTGGTAAGCTCTTCCAGTTCCATCGTTGTAATTCCAGCAATTCCAAGTCGCTTGCAATGGAAAATGACTTCGGCTTTTTCAGGCTCCATGGCACTCTTCTCCAAGAGTTCAAACTCTTCAGCTGGCATAGTCACCAAACCAAGTGTTTTAGCAACTGAAGATAACTCAAGGCTAGTGGGAGATGTAAGCTGGCGTTTCAGCTCAGCAAGCTCCTCGCTAGAAATGAGATCCAAATTATGGTTGGCAGACATTTCTTGAAGCTCAGATACAGATGGCTCCTTGATACGGCGTTCCATCAAATTGAAATCGGCAGTAGGAATAAACGTCAAGCCTAGTCGAGCACCAAGGCGTTGCATATCCTCTTTAGTAGGTTCGTCAGCACGCTTATGAAGAGCCTGGAGACCATCCACAGAGACAACAGCGTAGCCAAGGTGGGCTGCAAACATGTCAAGCTCCTCCTTGGTAGGACTAGAGGCGACTCGTTCAAGCTCTTTGAGGTGTGCTTCAGAAACCACACTAAGTCCCTTGCGAAAAGAAATGGATTCAAGTTCTTCCCTTGTAGGCTCACGCAGCTTGGAATTGAGAATTGATAGCTCGGCGTTAGGAATCACTGTTGCTTTCAACCTGGTCAAATGGCCTTGAATAGTAGCAAAGTCAGGCTCTCGTAAGGAGGCCAACTCTTCTGATGAAATCAAAGATAATCCCTTGTCTGAGATTTCCTTCTCAATAAGACCCTGACTAGGCTTTGCAGCTTGTGCGCACAAGGTGTCATACTCGGTAGCCTTCAAAACAACAGAGTTATGTGAAGATGCATGCTTTGCCCACTCATCATACTGAGGACTGGAAACGCTTTTCTGTAGAGAAGTCAAAGTAGCAGCTCCAATCAATGCTAGTCCCATGTTACTAGCATGAGCCTTGATGTCAGTTTCAGTTAGATCACATGCTTTTCTTTTCAGTTCAGCAAGCTCTTCGCTTGCCACCAAGGAGTTGCCAAACTTTGCTGCAATTTCCGTCAAAGTCTCGCGAGTAGGATTTGTGACTTGATCTCTTAGAGCCTTGTAATCTTTAGAATTTACTAGACTGTAGCCAGCATTACTAGCCTTGGCCTCAAGAAATTCAAGAGATGGATTGGAAACCTGTTCTTGCAAAAGGGTAAGCTTACTAGGTGTAATAAGAGTGAGATCATGTGCAGCGGCTTTTTCAGATAACTCTTCAACAGAAGGTTCATTAAGCTGCCTATTGAGTGTGTCCAGTTGCTCATCGGGAAGAACCGACATGCTAAGACGAGAAGCAAACTTTTTAACGTCATTAATCTCAGGCTGAGTTGACTTTTCCTGAAGGCTGGCAAGCTCCTTTTGAGGTAAAACAGTCGCTCCAAGCTTTCCAGCTAATGCATCAAGTTCTTCCACTGTGGGCTTCTCAAGACTTTGCTTCATCTTGGTGTACTCCTTGTCAGGGAGGACTCTGAAGCCAAGTTTTGAAGCAGCGGTATGAAGGTGTTCTTCAGAGGGAGACTCAGACTGTTGCCGAAGCTTCGCAAGAGTAGAAATATCAACAAGAGTGGAATTAAAAAATGCTGACTTGGTCTCCAATTCCTCCTTGGTAGGTTGGTTGATGGCACGTTTAAGTTTGCTCAAGTCTTCAGAAGAAATTAAAGTCATCTTCAATGAATTAGCATGCTTGGAAACCACATCCATAGTCGGAGATAGCAACTGCTGGTACTTATCTTCATTTAGAGCTACCAGGTTGTGATCTTTGAGCTTTGTTTCTAGAACTGAGATAGAAGGATCAATCAGTGCCTTGTAGTCAGACTGAGGAATAGTGACTAGACCAAATCCACGAGCTTTATCTTCAACCTCACTGATTGAGGGAGTATAAGGTCTAACAAGATTATCATATTCCTTCTGCTCAACAGTGACAAGACCATACCGCTTGGCCAAAACTGGAAGCTCTGAGACTGATGGAGGGGCAGGGTTTCTCAATGCCTTCAACTCAGAGTGAGAGATAGTAGCCAATCCATTTCTATCAGCGTGTGAGGAAATATCAGAAATTGAAGGGGTGCGCAAAGCGCTCAGCGCGGTGGTAGTGAGTGTGGCAAGACCAAGACTAGCGGCAGCTGTTTCAATGAATTGTTTGTCCATTGGACGATCTGCAGCCTTCCGAATTGACTCATACTGTCCAATTGGAACAGCAATAAGTCCAAACTCTTTGATAGAATTCTCTGCCTCTGTTCGAGTTGGTTTTCGCTGAAGATCTGTTAATTTGGCCTCTTCAATTACTGATAGACCAATGGACTTTGCTCTAGATTCAAGTTCACCCCTTGTAGGCATAGAAACTTCCCGCTGAAGCGCTTCAAGGTCCTTCTCATCGATCACAGCCAACTTCAATTCTTGAGCTTTTGCAGAAATCTCGCTGACCGTGGGATTGTTAGCAAGGTTATCCAGTTGATCATACTTGTCAAGAGGAAGAGCAATAAGGCCAGAAGCAGACGCTTTCTGTGTGATGTGCTCTAGAGAAGGGTTGTGAGCGTCCTTCTCAAGTTGAGCAAGCGTTTGAGAATCAACAAGAGCGCATTCAAAAATCTTTGCCATAGTTGAGACCTCATCTTTTGTAGGCTTGTTAGTGAGGCGTAGGAGTTCCGCGTGGTCAGACTTTGGTAGTGCAACTAAGCCAATCTTGGAAGCGTGTAGAGTGACTTCTTCAGCAGTGGGATCAGAAGCAGCACGTTGAGTTTCGAGATATTCAGAAGTAGGAACAAGAACAAGACCATGCTGCTTAGCTTTAACTTCCAAATGCTCGCGAGAAGGTTCATTAGCATCTGACACAAGTTTAGTGTGTATTGATGAAGGGACAACTACCAAATCAAGCTGTTTTGCAACCTCAGATAGATGGTTTCGATCAGGATGATAGGCCAAAGCAAAAAGTTCCTCATAATCAGAATTTGAAATAACACGAGACTTCAATGCCTTGCTCTTTGATGCGATTTCGTCAAGAGTGGGTCTGGTTGCGAGACGCTGAAGCTCCTCAAGCTCAGTGATGGGCAAGGTCGAAAGACCAAGGTTTTTGGCTTTGGTTTTTACTTCATCATGGGTAGGTTCATGCGCTGCTCGAGAAAGTTCTCTAAGTTCATTTTGTGAGATAGCAGATAAGCCATTATCCTCGGCAAGTGATGCAATCTCTTCGGTAGTCCGAGGTCTTGTGAGCTCAGCAAACTCCTTCATTGGCACAAGATGCAAGTCATGGTTTGCAGCATGAACAAGAAGGTCTTCTGGAGAAGGATTTGAAAGAGCCTTATATGCAGAAATGGACATGACAGTAAGACCAAGCCCAGTGGCCATTTTAGAAACATCTTCCTTACTAGGGTCATTAACAGATCGTAAGAGACTAATGTACTCCGAAGATTCAAGAGCAACAAGATTGAGTTCTTTGGCTTTGGTTGTTATCTCTTCCTTGGTAGGAGCATTGGCAGCCTTTGAGAGAGTCTCAAAATCAGCAGTACTAAGAATGGAGTACCCAAGCTTCTCTGCATTTACCTTCATCTCTTCCACAGTAGGCTTTGAAGAACTGCGAACCATCTCAGCATATTCTTCTTTATTTAAAGAAATTAATCCTAGATGTTCAGCTTTAGTAACCAATTCTTCTTTCGTAGGATGGTCAGCAGCTCGAAGCAAGGAATCATATGACAATGAAGAAACAGCAACAAATCCAAGTGCTTTGGCATTCGCAACAACTTGTTCTTCAGAAGGCTCAAAAGCAGCTTGTTTCATAATTTCGTATTTTTCCTCTGGAATAGTAACATAACCCAGTTTCTTAGCCTTTGTTGTAACTTCTTCTAACGTTGGCTCGTTGGCAGAGCGTTGTAATGCTGCAAACCCTGCAGCCGACAAAGCCATCATACCAGCAGCCTTGGCGCGAGTAGTGATTTCTTCTTCTGTTGGTGCCTGAGCAGATCGCTTCAAGTTCTCATGCTCTTCTTCGGAGAGAGTTACAAGTCCAAGTTTGTTTGCCATGAAAGTCACTTCCTCTTCAGTAGGCTCATTTGCGGCCCGCAAAATGTTGGCATGAGAATCAGCAGAAAGCAAAACCATTCCAATGGCTTTAGCCTTACTTACTAGTTCATCTTTAGTTGGCTGTTGAGCAGAACGAACCAGACTGGCATGATCAATCTCGGATAAGGTTACTAGTCCCAATCCTTTGGCTTTTTGGATGATCTCTATTTTGGAAGGTTCATTGGCGGATCGCAGCATAACTTCATATTCATCTTTTGGTAATGTAACAAGACCAAGTTCAATTCCTTTTTGTTCCAGAGCTTCTCTGGTTGGTTTTGTCACAAGGTTTTCCAGCTGTTCATAATCTTCGGTAGAAACAGCCACAAGGCCCAGTGAACCTGCGTACTGATCTACTTCAGCTTTACTTGGTTTGGATGTTGCACGAAGTAGCTCACGATGATCTTCTTCCTGTAATGTAACAAGACCCAAATCTCTGGCTTTCAGCTCAATCTCAGCATGAGTCGGTTCATTAGCAGCACGGGTAAGATTGAAATGATCGAGATCAGTGAGGGTTATCAAACCATAAGATTTCGCCTTAATCTTGACGTCTTCTTCAGATAAGTCATCAGCAGATTTGAGAAGCTTATCATGGGTTTCCTTAGGTATTGTAACCAATCCTAGTCCTTCAGATGCTGTTATGAGGTCACTAGGAGTCGGTGAAAACTCAGTCTTTGCAATCAAGTCATTATACTCTTCTGCTGTAAGAGTTATAAGTCCATGCTCCTCAGCATGCCGCTCAATGTCTTGAACAGAAAGAAATTCTGATGCAAGTTTTCGAGGTCTAACAGGTGTGGCTTGCTGAGAGTGCGAAAGCTCAATATCAGAGTCTCCCTCTGAGGGAAGCAAAGGTGGGATTGGCTCATACTTATCATATGCGTTACGGGTTCCTTTGAATTGACGAAGAGACCGACGCCGATGAATGGAATTTCGTGCTGAAGTTCGAAGTGTTTGACTAGATTGAAAATCTTCAGTTTCAGTCAGATCACCCTCAGAACTGTCATCATTGGTGTCATGGCCAGTATGGTAATCGTCTTCAGTAGTAATTCCATCGGTAGCAGTCTCGAATCCGTCAGTTCCTGTTTCAAACCCGTCTTCAACAGCAGATTGAAAGTTTTCCGACCCATAACTGTCCCACTCATCAGCAGAGCTAATACTTGATGAACTAACATCCCGTGGCGTCCGTCTAAAAAAGCCAGACATACCTGCTCGAGAACGAGGCTTCTGTGTATTGGATGGAAGCGCAGAATCAACTTTCACTGTTTCTAATTCTTCCTGTGTTTTTGCAAGCATGCGCTTCAACTCGAGCTTCTCTCTTTTTTCACGATTCAGAGTCGTTCTCAAATTGTTCAACATACGATGCGCGTGGCCAAGAGATCCCTTGACGGTCTCAGCTTCAAGGACAGTATTGTGAGATGCGGTGACTAGCACGGGAGAAAGTGAAAGAGAAGTCTCTATTGATTCAAAGCAAGCATCAACCTCATTATCTGTCAGATGTTCAGATTCAGATAGTTGCTTGAATGTGGGCTTTTCTAATTTGGTTTCATCCTGTAAATTAATGATAACTTGTTGCAAATTGCTATTTTCACTTCTCAGTGTGTTTTTATCACGCTTTAAAGCCGTCAAATCCACTTCATATTTATGCTTCATTGCGTCTAATTCATTTTTGAGACTCGATTCGCGTTCACTCAGAGTTTCTATCATTTCCATCTGAGATGATTTATCATTTTTAAGTCGACCGGTTTCCGTTGTTGCTTTATTGAGTGTAGCGTTAGATTTTGTGAGTTGGTCCTGCATTTCTTGTAAGCGGACTTCCAGATTCCAATTCTCTTCCTTAAATCTTTCTTCCGAATCGCCAACTGAAGCAAGTTCAGCTTCCATCGCTTGGTACTTCAGCTTTAATTGCTCGTGTTCGCTCTCTAGGCTCTGGATAGTATTCTGGCTACTCGATAACTCATGATGAAGCCGTCTGCATTCAAGCAATAAATTTTCACCAATGTCAGAAACAAATTGAACATCTTTTCCTTTGGTTCCGGATTGCCTGGATCGTTTAGCAGATTTTGAAGGAGACGGCTGCCTACGTCCGTAGAGGGACTACAAAGTGAAAGTTAGGACATTGAAATATCAGATGTGAAGTTGCATACCAAATCTGATTCATCTGAATCATTTTCTGTTCGTCTTGAAAGGAAACTTGACCGACTGGTCAGTTCGTTAGCTTCTTGAGAAAGGTTTTTGATTCTCTGTTTAAGTTCTGCGGCTTTTGCGTCAGCCTCAGCATTATAGCTGCTGTTAGATCGGGATGAAAGCGCTTGTAAATGGAGTTGGATTTCATGCTGTGCACTTGACAGAGATTCCCCAACCACAGCAGTTTTTTCCAAGCGTCCCTGAATAGCACGGAGCTGTTCATGAAATGCAGTTATTGAATCATCTTCATCGTGATTTGCACCTGACCCTTGTGCAGAGGGCGGTGAATTTAAATTGGACATCTAGCCTGTTATATTAGCATATTACAGCTCCAAACCGGCTGAGACTAGCCTAAGATATCATGATTGATACTCCACTTACCTTCAATTAATACTCAATATAAGTCTTCCTGTTCCCATGGCCCCTCAACATGAAACTTATGTTCGAATGACCCAAGTAATAATCTGGTTCCTTGTCCAAACGTGAAAAATTGAAAGAATAGCAATAGTGAAATGAACCCTGATCAAGAGTAGTAATGGCAAGTGAAAGTCTTACACCCAAGAGTGACAGGGGGTTCTGAAATGTATTTGAAGGTGAGAAGAAAAAGGAGTTACATGGATAGAAGGCCAGGAGACGGGAAAGGCCTTGATTCCACTTTCAGGTACATCCATTTAAAGAAAACTGACCTAACCCATTTTGGATCAAGAGCTTCTGTATGCACTCCTACTATGAGCCTATTTATTGACCTCTCAACGGCTAAATCTACTTGGAAAATAAAAAATTCCTTGTCAATATGGGAAAGTATACAGAGTACAAGAGAATATCAAAAGCTCGAAATCCACTATATTATGTATTACGGTAGCATCTGAAAGAGCCCACATATTTGCCTATTCGAGATCCATCTCATCTGAATCGGGTTCTTTCTTTTTAGACGGCGTTGCTTTCCGTACTCCTGAAAGAAACCCTTCCACACCTTCTCCCACATACGGATATTCCAGCTCACGAGCAACAATCGGGCCTAAGCCGCCTTGCATCAGTACATTAGAAAATGAGTCGACGCCCTGAGCGAATTGCGAAGATTGAATAACTCTAACCAATTCGACTCGAGTTTTGGGAATTTCTTCCGGCAGGTGGTCCAGCAGTGGCTTCAATTGGTGCTCGGAAAGAGAATTGATATGACTTACAAGAAGCGATGTGGGTAAAGCATCAGAGAGGTTGACAACAGGGACTGCTGCTTGTGATCCAGACGCGGTTGGGTTGGCTGAGGTCATAGAACGCAGAAGGGCGGTCAAATCGTTATGTTGAGGTAATTGGGTAGCAGGGGCGGCTCTAGAATCAGAGGCAGCAGGAGTTACATCTTCCTCTTCCTCTTCACTATCCTGATCCATGTTATCTTCTGATAATAATGTGGCAAAAGCCTCCAAAATGGCTTTGTCTTGTGTCGAAAGAGATCCAGGCTTCCCATCGGTAGCATCTGTTTTCGATTGCATCCAGAAAAACTCTCTTTTGTTGGAGCTTTGAAACTTCAGGACAAAGATTCGTCCTGTAGTGCATTGTTTCACATGAGACCATTGAGCATCACCGGGAATCAACGCGTATAAATCAAACAGAGGATAGTCATCTGGGGGAGAAAACCCATTTCGAGGTTCCCAGGAGAGATATGTAAGCCCTTCGTCAGAGTCGCGGTTGACTATGATTTTTCCAGGACCTGGTCTCGGAGTCACCTGTTTGGTTTCTTCATTGTAGTCAGCGCAACCCGCTTCGAATGTAAGGAATGGCTGATCCGACATCTTGGATGAGCAAATGCTTGTGGTTGAAGTCAAGTGTGTGAGGAAGTCTCAAATGGTATGTGATGATTATGTTACCCTGTTGAACATACCCCAAATCTCTATGCAGGGAAATCAATTCCAAATGTCCAAGAGTTCACTGGGAAAATAATACACTATAAGTCTATAGGCGTACTAAGAAGAAACCAAAGTTCCGTCTGCTTTAACTGATATTCACATTGATGATCATTGAAAGATGATCATTGAAACTTGTAACTTTCTCTCTTTGTGGAACCATTCGCCACGTCCTTATGCAGAATTAACTGGTTTTTACATCTAACAAAGTAAAGATGACCGTTTGTGTCATCTTGCTACTCGGTTTTAAATGGCTTGACAATGATAGTGAACTCTTTTGTTTGAACAATACAGAAGTGGTGGTCCAAGTTAATAATGCCATTGCAATTGCAATTCCTCCTGTTCCCATTCTGGGTGATGTGGTACAAACCTACCCCTAGTCAGAATGAATCATTAGCAAAGTGCGAGTACAATTGGTTAACAATCCATAATATGAAAATTGAATATAAAATTATATTTTTTAAAAAAAACAAGAACCCAGACCTGTGTAAAGCATTGATAAATTATCCCAGTTGAAAAGTCGTTATTAAATGGACCCAGAACCTGAAAGATGAAAAAAAATATCCCCAAATAAAAATATGAACCCTGAATAAAAAATTAAAAAAAAAAAAGCCGAAAAATAATAAGGAAAAAAATAGGTAAGAGTGTGAACCGTGGCGACTGTCGTCATCTTTTAAGCAAATAAAGCATAGGCAAAGACACAAGCTCCAAGTGAAATAGCAGTGTACGCACGAGAGTTGGAGGAAATGGCACCGTTGGATTGATCAACTCCAGGGGGAAGAGGATTGGTGCCGTTGTTGAGAGGGAGAGGAAGAGGAGATATCGGCAAGGAAGTGGAGCTAGAGGGCATTGTGTTAGAGCTTATGGAGCCAGAGGGCATGGAATGCGTCGTCATCATGGTAGTCATGGTTGATTCAACATGCGTAGTGCTTTCCTCCTTTGTGGAGGAAGGCAATGGCACAGGCATAAGCGTGGAAGAAGGAGTAGGCATGAGCGTGGAAGAAGGAAGAATAGAAGTAGAAGTTGTAGGAGAGTTGGTCATGCTGCTGCTGGGGGCCGCAGTGGTCTCAGCAGAGCTGGTCTTGGAGCCAGAGGTGGATGAATGAGTGCTGGATGTGGTTATAATGGTAACACTTGAGCTAGTGCTCTTGGGGATATTACCAACCGCAGACTTTTCAACGCATCCAATAGAAAAGTTTCCGTCAATATTACGATTAGGCTGCGAGTTGTTGGGCTTCAAAGTAATTCTGATAGGAACGGGGGGAAAGCAGATCTCAGCTCCAGTTTGATTTATAGCAGTGTTAGTGTAAGAGACAATGGCGTAGTACTTGGAATCAACTGTGTTGAAAATGACTGTCTTGTTGACAATTTGGCCCTCGCGGCGGCCTTCGAGGTCAACCAGAGAGTAAGAAGAGTTAAGGCTAACCACAAGTGTTGAAGTCAGGGAGTAGTCATTGCCAATGAGGAAGTCAATGGAAGAGACTTGACCAGTGATATTGCCCCAGTCTTGAGCATTCACAGCGGCAACCATGCCGATTACAGCAAGAGCTGCACTCTTAAAAGAAACCATTGTATCTTAAGAGAATTTGATCAAGTAGTAGAGGTGTAGTAAGAAATACTAATTGTTAGAGGAATCCTAGTATGCCGAAAATCCAAGGATGTATATAGGGTCGAAGGTAAGTTGTCGATGAACTGGGGAGAAAAAATAACATTGAAGCCGTTTTCAAGTTATATATACTCAAGTAGCTAGGGTCAAGGTATCAAGTCATGAAGTGTACTTGCAAGCAGAGCAAACTATCTGACGCTCACATGCAAGATCAAAGTGGATCATCCCTGATGTTCGACCAGCCTCCATCATTTGCAATCGTCACACAGTTTGAAAGGGTCACAAAAGCAGAAGGGATCTAACCCAATTGCACGGGCAAGGCAGCAGCGTATTAAGGGGCGCCATAATTCATTACTTCCATGAAACCGCATTCCTCAAGCATTGATGCTGTATAAGTGTCGGAGTACAATAGACAGTGTGACAAGATTTATTCAGTGGCTGGACTTTTAAGATGCCCTGATCTTGAAGGAGTCAGAGACTTTCGGAAATTATTCCGTGCAGGATACCCAAACGCTACTCATTGTCAATCAGTGCCATAAAAGGTTATAATCTCCAGGCACAGTGCTGCAATAAGTATGATTTATGGCACTAGGACAGTTTACTTACTACCCTGATCAATTTGAATGGGAGTGTTGCTAAAGCTCCCATATGATATACTCAGTATTTCTAGATACCTAAATAAAAACTTGCAAATGCAGTGACACCTTCCTGAAATCTCTTCAAAGTAAATTTCATTCTTAAGACTTGGCAGCTCTTGAGATCTTCGAATACATGCTCCATTCGGGCCTCTGCAAGAGGGTAAACATCAGCCCTAGCCCATATTAAAGCGCACGGCTGAAAAATAGAGTTAAGCGAGACTACATTGGAAACAAAAATCTCGATGGCTGGCTAGAATATGAAGATTGGTTTCCAAGCAATGCAGCCTGGACCTCAATTAAAGATCAAAAAAACGATTGAAATTTGGCCTTTTTGAGAATGACAGTTTAGGCATTGTACATTTAAAGGTTTGATCCTCCTGAGGCATTGATCAATTATAAGGTGTTTGGGAAGCTTGGAGAGCGCGAGCAAGATCGAGACAGTGAAAGATCTGAACTCTACAAGCCTAGGTAGTGTTGTCGATATAATTGACTTGAATTCTAATCACTTGGCCAGCCCCAAGCCACACATAAGATTGCGCTGTAACATGGAATGCTGATAGACTACAAATCCACTCTCACACTGCACACGATATGCAGTTTGACCAGGTAGTATGCCTGAAGCAAACCAGCTATTAGAAGTAGGTTTTCCAGAACTATTCAATATTCCTTTTTCCTATTAAGGTTTTTTGGAATTGTCAGTCTGTCGGCCTACTGAGCAACATACAAAACTGGAGATCGATAGGGCGGCCTGAGCTCCACTCGCACACCGCCATCCCAATAACCTAGACATGGGAGCTACCCAAACCAAGAAATTTCAAACTCTGGAATAGGGCCAGACGATTAATTGCCTTTTTGTCTTTATATCTATATATATATGTATATATGTATACGTGGGTTTCTATGCGTTTCTATATCAATTGAATATATAGCTCCTGATTGTCAATCGAAAGTGTGCAGGCGTTGGGACGATACTAGGTAGAATAGCAGATGGGATTACGGAATATCATTCCATTCCACGTTTTAACTCAATTGGTAATTCTCGTATTAAGAGCCTTATAGAAAAATCCAAGAATTTGACAAGGAAAGCAGACGTATGTAAGGCGAAAAGCTTGAAAGTTTGTGTGGTGCGGCGCGTGTGTATGTCCTGACGAAATTTTGTTGAGCATACATGAAGTACTTACCAACCACAAGAAAAATCTTTGAATCGAGGAAACAGTTATTTACAAGTCTTATGGACCATAGATATTCATTTAAGACATCACATAATATACAATATATAGCATAATGGGCCATGCGCACTAGATTCAGTCAGTCAATGACAACATCCAAAGGTAGCAGCCACTCAGCGCCAAACCACATTTGGCCAAATCTTCTCAGGGACCCTCTCTGAAGTGATTTTCTGGGGAAACCGACGTCCACCACATAATGCGTCCAGTCACCCAGCGACACCGTTCCAGTCAGGTATGCGTTCTTGATACCCGTTAACGGAAGGCCGCACGACAGAACCCATTTCGCGTTGATGTGCTTGACCGCCGTACTGCTGGGGATACCCGTTGCGCTATCCAGGCCTGAGGGAATGTCGAGTGAGACGATAGCTGCTTTTTGCCTGTTATTAGCCCAGTCTATACAGGTCTTGACCGTCTCAAAGTCTTTCTCCCAGAGGTCCTCGAGCGTGGTTTGGTAGCCCTGCAGGGCGTCAATGACCAGCTCGGGCGGACTGTCGACCATGTTGAGCTCACCCATGAACTTTTCAAACCGTGTCACAATAGTGCCTTTGCACGATTCGAGCGCCTTGAGCTGAGTCTTGATTTCGGGCAGAACCTCGTCGGCCCCAGACCCGCGCTGCTGGTCTTCAACGCAGCCAACTGCAAGTGCTAGGATTTTGACTTGCCGATTGGCCAGATGACGAGCAGCGGCAAGTGCCCGCGCACCAGTTCGAGAGTTGCCTACTAAAACTACCACGACTGGCCGTGAATTATGGTTGCCATAAGTAAACCTAGCTGAGCCGCCCAGCGATTGAAGGGCAAGCCTTGCAACACCGCGTCCAGCGTTCTCAGTGAGAATAGTATCTGGGATACCAAACGAGTCTGACATGAGACGCTCCAGCTCCACCATCTGAACTGGCGATGTGCATAAACAAGTTTTCTTTGTGTTTACAGCCACCAGCTTGACCGAATCAGACGACAACTGCGGACGTGACGGGCGGCGCAAGGGCGGTGGAGGCGGCGCGCTCAAGATATCTGAAATATAGCTCTCGGCATCATCCTCGCCATTGGTCAGCGAATAATCGGGGTTTTCCGAATCATCATCATCCGACAATTCCCATTCAGAGCTCTTGCTCTGCAAAACCATTTCCTTGTGGCCGTACTTAATCTGACCATTTGAGGCTACGGTTCGGCCCGGAATCATTCCAGGTTGTATTTTATTGAAGGCCACCAGGCGGTCGCTTGGAAGCGTCGAGTCATTTTGTCTGATCTCGTTGAACACCAAGTTCTTGTCAAACCGGTCGAGATTGGCCTGGAAATCAAACTCAGTGTCCTTGAAATCAGTCACGTCTTCTGTAGCCCATCCGTCGCTCTCTGTGCTGAAATTCTGTTGCTGTAGGCGAATCTGATCGTTACGGCCTTTTGATCTTCGGCCCTTGCCGCTAAGCTTGCTACTTCCTGGTCGCAGTGGAGAAGGCTTGTACTGTTGAGGCGCAGGTACATTTTCGTAGTAGCTAGAATTGGGTTGATATACTTCATCAGCAGTATAAGGATTCGAGTCGACATCGCTCTCAGAAGACGATTTGTTGTCGTAATACTCAGTCTTAGTATTCGTCTGTGAAGCGAACGTCTTGGGAGCTTGAGGTGGGTATGTGTTGAATGATGAAACATTGGAAGGGGGTGCACTCATCATGGGAGCAGCCGATAAAATAGCTGGATCAAGCAGCTGTGGTTGAGATGACGGCTGAACATGATGAGGGCTTTGAAGTCTCGAGGATGCTGCGGGCGTAGGGGTGGACTTATTTGATGGTTGCTCATAGTATGGCGATGCAATTTGATCTGGCAAAGATGGAGGTGCAAACGATTGAAGCACAGGCGGGGGAGCAGGTTGGGGTACAGGATTTTGAACAAGCTCGAGATCAACAATGTCAGATCCCTTGAACTCAAATGTATCTCGTCTCATTCCAGTATTGAGGAAAAGGACTATTAAACGCGAATGTCAGTTGAATACTAAACCAGGAAAGAAAACAGTTGATGATAGTTCACGTACCATTGCTGAGAGAGAGTTGGCCATTGACGGCGTCGGTGACCAGCCCCATGACAGATGACCCATCTGACAATGAGACTTGAACGGTGAGACCCTTGAATTGCGCGGCCATGATTGATTTGGTTGATGCTTACAAGGAAGAGAAGGGAAAGAAAAAAATGTGCTGGAGCGAAATTGGAACCACAACAACTCGCTTATGTTAGTTCACTGTGCAAAGCTGACTAAGCATAGAAATAGGTAAGATCAAAACAATGAAGCCCTGTTTGGGGTCACAATATGCTAAATAGATTCGAAGCAAACAAAACCCTTAATATAAAATTCCCCACACAGAAAGAAATATATAAAAAAAAAAAACTGTCATAAATGGGTCCGAGTTTCATTTTTCTCTTGTTTACTTGTAATTTTATTTTCTTCAGAATTTTATTTTTAATCTTCAACGGTTATGAAAACCAGCAAACGCTATTCTTATAGGCGACAAGATTAATTAAACGCATAATGGGAGCATGCTGCAGTATTTCTCATTCGTCAGAGGAAGGCTCGTCAGACCTACAGAGTTTGGCTGATAAAGAGAGAGAGGCTGTTGCGCTGCTGCTTTATCTACTTGAGAACGTAAGTATCAATTCTCGACGCGCATTGAATATGTATTTCCGATCAAGATTTATGCTAACATGGCGTTTGCTAAGCGAGATGAAGTGGACTTCTTCAGCGAGGATTCAATTCATGCGCTCTCAACTCTTGTGTACTCGGAAAACTTGGAACTTCAGAGAAGCGCCGCTTTGGCGTTTGCGGAAATCACCGAAAAAAGTATCCAGCCTGTTGATACCGACATTTTGGACCCTATTCTGTTTCTCTTGAGATCCTTTGATGTCGAAGTGCAGCGTGCAGCAGGTGCTGCGCTGGGAAACCTGGCTGTCAACGACGCGAACAAGAAATTAATTGTTGCAATGAATGGCCTCGAGCCGCTTAAGAAGCAAATGATGTCTCCGAACGTTGAGGTGCAATGCAACGCTGTAGGTTGTATCACCAATCTAGCAACCGATGAAGACAACAAAGCTAAGATTGCTTCGTCTGGGGCTTTGGTACCGCTCACAAATATGGCCATGTCAAAGGATATGAGAGTCCAGCGCAACGCAACCGGCGCCCTTCTCAACATGACACACTCTGATGAAAACAGACGCGAATTGGTACAGGTTGGCGCTGTTCCTGTCATGGTGTCCCTCCTGTCGTCGACCGACCCAGACGTGCAATACTACTGTACGACAGCACTCAGTAACATTGCGGTGGACGAAGATAACAGAATCGAACTTGCAAAGAAGGAACCAAGGCTTGTTGCACATCTCATTAACCTAATGGGGTACTCATCCAGCCCTCGTGTTCAGTGTCAAGCCGCTCTAGCTCTCCGTAACCTTGCATCTGACGACAACTACCAGCTTGAAATTGTCAGGTATGATGGATTGCCTCACCTTTTGCAACTACTCAATGCACCTCAGCTACCCCTGGTGTTGGCTGCCGCCGCTTGTATCAGAAATGTGTCGATCCACTCTTCGAACGTGCAGGCCATTGTCGAAGCTGGGTTCATGGAGCCCTTGGTCGATTTGCTCGGACGCATGGGCAGCGAAGAAGAAGGCGAAGTGGAAATACTTTGTCATGTTATCTCAACGCTCCGTAACCTAGCTGCGCCGTCCGACAAAAATAAGGTCGACATCATAAACGCCGGGGTTGTCCAGAAGTGCAAAGATATCTTGGCCTCCATCGACTCACCCCACGACAGCGGCAACTTGGTGCAGAGTGAGATGACCGCCTTTCTAGCTGTGCTAGCTCTGAGCGACGAACTCAAGCCAACGTTGTTCAAACTTGGCATTGTTGACGTTTTGATCCCGCTCACCCGGCTCGACACACTCAGCGCGCACACTCTCGAAATCCAGGGCAACAGCGCTGCTGCCCTCGGCAATTTGTCCTCCAAGATCCCCAGCTACGACCCCTTTGTGAACTCTTGGAAGCAGCCCAGCGGCGGAATCCAGGGGTTCCTGGTCCAGTTTTTGACGTCGACGGAGCCGACGTTTGCCCACATCTCGGCGTGGATGATCCTGCAACTCGTCGAGTCCGGCGACGAGAGGATCAAGAAACTGATTGCGGAGTCACCGGAAATCATGGCTAGTTTGCAGAAACTGGATGCCGAGAACCAGGCATCGTACCTTGCGAAGGTCAAGACGAGGACTCTAAACAACGAAGACCCTCATATGGTGGTATCAAGGCGAGCTGTGCCCGAGCTTGCTAGCAGAATTCTTTCCTTGTTGACATGAATATTTATTGTGCCTACGCCTTCTTCTACCTCTAATGCTTTTTTTTGTTTGTTTGTTTGATTGTTTCTCGTTTCTTCCTTTTCTATAATTTTCTTCACTTCGATATACGCTAGTTTACTCTACGTTAACTTGTACTTGTACTCTGGAATATTATCTCTTTTTCTTGATTTCATCTTTACTTGAGAGGGACAGCGGTACAGTAAACATAGGCGGAGACACTGCCCCATTTGCTGCAATCTGTTGTGTTGTGTTGTGTGGGTTGTCGAAATTGCACCTGGCTATAGGTGTTTTGCTTTCATACAACTTCAAATTCAACGAATTCATGTTTGTACTTCTTCCGTCCAAGTATCCCCTTGATATGCACAACGGACATGCGTCTCAGGCTTGCATCGTTACTTGCCATAAATCGATGACATCAAGAAATTGAGAAAAAAAAAAGCCCGTGCAAAATATGTATGTACTAATAAAATAATAATAAAATTCAAAAATGAGGGTCATAATCAAGATAGAAGATTAGATATGCTAAGCTTCTGGCCATCATTAACTGCTTGGAAAGCTCTTAGTGGCCGTTTGTCTGTCATTTCAATGTCCATATCAATATCCACATTCTTTCCAGCTAGCTGCCCATGACTGCTCGCAGAGCTGCTTCGTCGAGCGCTACTTGTGCTGTTAGATCTACCCCAAGACTCCAGTACCTCAGAAGGCGGCCGAGAGTTTTCCGATCCACTGAACGTACTGATGGAAGTGCTTGAAGGTCCATCACCTTGAGTAGGGTGGCTGTTGCTGTTGATGGGCGACAGCGGAGTAGCCTGCTTAGTACTAATCACAGACGTAGCAGGAGTGTACCCACTTACGCTGTGTCGCTTTGCAAACGGATTCGTAAAGCTACCAAGCGAGCTCTGCTTCGGCGGAGGTGGCGTGAACGAATGGGCATTGCTGTCAGATGTTGGGTAGAAGCCTGAAACGCTTGCCAGGGCAGTCGCAGCTGGCAGAGTCAAAATAGTAGGTGGAGGCGGCGAACTAGAAGAAGCCATAGGAGGGAGAATCGGCGGCGTAGTTTGATGAGAGTGATCTGGCATAGGAACGGCATGAGAATTTCGTCGCGAGTTGGCGGCGCTTCCTAGCGAATACTTTGACAGCGAATGCGAGGCCCCAGATAACGGGTCTTCGTTATCGGAAGGCGACGATACACCATCGATGGATCCAGTGCGAGATTTGTATCCATTTTGCAGACTATTTGCTGTAGAAAACCGCCTTGAGAACGGTGAGCCAGCAGGCTCGTCTGTCGTGCTGGGATAAGGAGCAGCGGCAGCTCTGTTTCTCAGTGACGAGTGTAAGAATACAGATGAAGAGCGTGACGAGCGGCGACCAAATCTATGATCCAAGCCTCCACTTTGGATTGAGGGAAGAAGATTAGAATCTGATGAATTGGTAGAATCTTGCTGGCTTTGGTGAGGGTCAACATTTGAAGCGAGCTGAACCGATGACGATTTCCTGAATCCAGATGAGTCAGATGTATATGCCGAATTAAAGACAACGGAGTTTGAAGGCCGCAAAGGCCCTGCTGTACCCAATGGAGACTTTTGGTATTGACCTGCGGAAGCATGAAGATTTGGTAAAGACACTCGGTGTAAGAAAGGAGAGTCGTGGAGAAGAGATCTGTGCGGTTCCAGTGGCCCACTGGGCGTAGAAGGTTGGTAAGGAGGTATCGTTGAACCTGGGCCCGAGCTTGCTGAAGTAGCTGGGAGTGGACCAGAATGCATTTGTGGTAACTCAGAGGACTGACTCATGGAAAAACTAGGATTGAATAGAGGAGCGACAGTAGATTGAGCAGGGACGGATGACTGAGAAAACGGAGGTAGCTGGTTTTGTGTTATCGAGTGTGCCCTTTGGGGCAGCGGTGCCGGAGGCCCATGAGGAAATGGTGGTGATAGTTGCTGCGCGGATGAGGACTCGGGAGAGATTGGAGGGAGCTGATGACCCGGCGGTCGCTGGTTTACAGGCGAATAAGGTGAAGGTTGTTGGTGCTGAGGAGTATAGACTGCTCCGTTCTGATGCAAGGCAGAGGCACCATTGTCAGCACGGATAGACCCGTCGGCTGGTGGTGGCAGTGCGGCGGATGAACCGTCGCCTGGAGCGGCGACAGTCGACTCTCTGCGCCGGCGGTTTGCACCTCCATTCCACCAATTCTTGACGGCATTATCAGAGCGACCGTTCAAATGTCGAGCAATCTCAGCCCATTTTTTGCCGTATTGTGCGACGAGTTGTTCTATGTAAAGTCCTTCTTGGTCAGTTATAGGGGAGTGGTTAAGCGATGGCTTAAGGTTCTGGTGGTAACGTTCTCTGCACTGTTTAGGAGTTCGTGTGGCCAACAAATGAGAAATGCGAACCCAGTTTGTGGGACCATGATCGTCAATAAGAGACAGTAGCCTATTGTCCTCGCCAGGGGACCAAGGCCCACGGCGAGGCGGCGTAGCAGGAGCAGTTTCGGACGCCGTTTTTGCTGTTTCAAAGATCAAATATAGAGCCTGGATTAAAAGGTAATCCTAGGACGTGGTCAAGACGAATCTTGGAGGTTGAGAGGGGGAAGAGAGGGAAAAAAAAAGAGAGGAAAAAAGAGGAAAAAAGTCTAGACAAAACTAGAAAGAAAGCAGAGGAAAAAGCAAAAACGTTTGGTTCAAGACAAGGAGAAATTAAACCCTTCAAAATAGGAAGAAGAAAAAGAGAGGGAAAAAAAAAAATGAAAAAAAGGTCAGGTATCAGGTGCAATAAGGTATTCCGAGGCGGAGGTTAAAAGTGGCTAAAAGAGAGAATTAAAAATGACTTTCAGAAAACGTTTAGGCGTTGGTCGTTAGAAATGAAACCGTATGGCCTAAAAAGAGCGCAAAGCTTGACTGATTGGGCGTTTAGGGTCTTTGGGGAAATTTGGTCCCACTGTATGAGCCAACAAAAAGCTATCTTTTGCAAATGATGGAGGGCAATATCGGATGGATGGCAGATAATAGGTCCAGCAGATAAATTCAATGAGAAAAACCAGCAAAGCTTCAATGAAGCGGAAAGTATGAGTTAAAGCCAAAATAAAAACTCAAATGGAAAAACGAATAAAACAGTTGCGAACAGTAGCAAAAGCTCTGACGATATCCTTATGAAATAGGCGGAACTTGAATTGCAATATTATGAAGAACTTTAAATTTTAGCAAAGCAGAGGGATTTCCAGCTAGTGGAAGAATAGAAAGATCGATCTTGGTTGAAACCAGCAAGGAAATTCAAGGCAGAGCGAGGTGATGTCTTGATGCAATTCTCCAAAGAGAAGATGACTCGTCTCTGAATTTCAGTGGATTTGTTGAAAGTAGACGTTTGAAGATGGTTAAACAGGTCTGAGAATGGGTTTTAAAGTGATCTGAGGGATGAAGCTGAGGAAGAAGAAGAAGCAGAAGAAGAAGAAGCAGAAGAAGAAGAAGAAGAAGAAGAAGAAGAAGAAAAGATTTGAGACAAAAATATAAGAAAAAGCTATAAGTTGTATATAATACTGAATTTTTCATTTGATTTCCTGTAGTTACAAGGTTTGTGTGATCGATTCAATCTTGTATTTTCAGCACAATACCGTTTGAACACCACCAACAGCAATTGACGTCAACAACACCAACAGTATCAAAACCACCAACAAAAAATTGGTTGTTTTTATATTCTCTTCTTCTTCTTCTTTTTTTTTGAATTTCTGGTCTACAAATCGTTGAAAAAAAAGGTTCATTGAACACAATAAAAATGATGTGAAGAAACGTCATTCATATTTGTTTTTTTTTCATTATTCATCTTTATCTCTCAATCTGTTAGAGGTATATCAAAAAAAAAAAAAAAAAAGATCGAAAAAGGTTGGTTTAGCCAAGAACCCAAGCCTAAAACTGATGGTTTGGGCTTTGCTCAGTATACAAACACTGGTCCTTTTTTACGAGAGAATGAAAGCATGGGTTGAGCACTGACCCTTTTCCTCTTTCTTTTTGTACTTTAGTCCAACCTTCATGATCACATCAGCCTATATCAAGCAGAGTCCTTTTAACTTCCTACAACCAAATATTTTGACCGCTTTTCAGCTTAAATATATCTTTTTTTCAGCTGAATGGTTGCTATTCATCATAGCTCTCCCCTCGTTCTTGCTCTTGTCTAATAATCGCACATGCGCTAAAGCGCCGCCGGCTAGCCCGAAAGCTAGTAAAAGGTCGCCTACAACCTTTTCGACAATGAAACAAACTTAAGCGCGGGCGGTTTGTAAAAAGCACTTGGTACAGCTATAGAACTTACCGTATTCAAGTATCCGAGAAGCCTAGGCCATGCCGCTACACTGAGTCCTTAAGAGTTAGTTACGACATGAAATATCAACCGTTATCACAAAGAGACAGAGCAGCCAACGTTAACACTTGTAATTAAAGCCATAGATATTGATGTTTGAAACCTTCGAGCTTAATTCCAAGACACAAACTAGGCAAGCTTATTCTCTAAATGATACCCAAGTCAGACAACCATTAACCTACTCACTGACTGACTTAGATATGAAGCGACATGGGTAATTGGTGAAAAGGTTTTCGGACCGGACAGCTAAACTGGTGCTCCTACTTGTTCCAATCCCTTCATTCACAGTACTGGAATAATTTTTTATTATTGGGGTAATATACTATAACGGCCGGAGCTAGGATTGCTCTCTTCTTGCACCCACTTTCTAGGGTATTCTTTCCGGAAAAAAATGGCCCTTAGCTCTGCACAAGGCTAAACGGAAAGCTAATTGAGGATGTGAATTGTAGCTTTGATTTCCCCTTTAAACCTAGTGATTTTAGAGGCTTCTCAGTTTTTGTGTGGAGTAATCCTCCTGGTGATTCAACAATCGGGTGGAAGTTCGGGGCGAGAAAAGAATGGTGCTTCATTTTCACATCGAATTTCGCCTTCAAGTTGTCCCTGGGACGACCTCGGACACCTACATGTAACCTCCGATGTTACGGACGGTTTACGTCGGAGTCGGTTGAAACCTCGTGAACAGTAACAGAAAAATCACTCCTCTTGTGTCCCCCTGGTGTATACAGAGGCCTTTCCTTAACTTACACTTTCTGAAGAGACAAATTGTCTCCCATAGTGTGTGTCATATATTGGCCCATTTGGCCATACAGAATACATTCTTTGCCCTGTTCTTGAGAATCTTGGCATTATCAGATATGCTGATGGTGTTGAAGGCATTGCTGAAATCCAAGTGGATGACATGAATACACCCGTTCAGATTGTCAACTTCAATCACGCTGGCAAGTGCAAATATCGCTAGTTCTACTCCGCCTCTGGAACCAACCGACTCCCAGTTAGTAGTCGAATAGATTGCCCTCCATTCCTTTGCCACCATATGTCTGTTCCCGTTGCGCCAGTAAGAGGAGTGGGATTTAGCCCAGTGGTAAGTAAGGCGCTCCTATCCAAAGTAAGCTGATTTGTTTTACTGTTTCATCACATTGGATTCCTCGATCGATTCCATCTTGCCCAATATTCTCGCCAAATTAATTGTAAAATCAGCCCCGAGTTTAATACTGCACTCGGCCACTAGTGGTTCACCTTAGTACTTACAGGAATTCTGCAGCTTCAGCGCAGGATGGGTAAGCTGGCGCTAGTAAGCGCGGGAAAAGGAGTGGGTTGTGCTCAGACCAGAACCAGGCCTTGATAAATTTTGTCTCAAAAATTTAAGACCTAACACACATGTCAAGCTAATAGGAGATAAAGGCACATGTGAGGCCGACTAATACGCGGAATCCAGACCCTTCAATCCCTGCAGAATGGGCCAACTAGCAGCTTCCTTGAGAGAACTGGGTCTGGGTAGTGAGATACTGAGCCGCGGCCAAGAAGATGGACGACACAAAAAGTGTAACCTACGTAGCACATAAAAGAGAAATAAGGCAGAATACAGGGGATCATCTACGACTTGCGAGGTGGAGGAAGAAGTAGGAATAAGAGGGTGGTTGGCACTCATGACTATATAGATGGACACCATACATGACCAAGAATGAGAATATACAGATAATCCACTCCACACCTTTGCGCACCAGGAAGATCGCATTGAGAGCGATGCGGTAACGCGCAGTTCGGGAATAGCTAGACTGAGTTCAGCGAACAGCTTTAAAAAGCGTGATATGTCGACCTACTGACGGGCTCCATGCGGAGCAAAAGTGTGAAATATGTGGTTTCTTCCCTTGACGCAATAAATCATCATAATATATACTTGGTTATATAGGGGGATTTAACAAACTCTCTCTCTATAGGCCTGCGGTATGTGACGGGCTTTATGCTTGAAATAAAGCACAGTATGCGCATATGAGCGAACGGTTTTATAATATCTGCATAACCATTGCTTAAGCACATATCGCAGTTCATGATGAGCTTTTTCTTCTACTCACTCATCCTCCATCTCATTTATTTGGGCAGACATCAATTAAGTTACGTAAAGTGTAGAGGTCAACAGCAAAAAACAACAAAACCAGACGACAAAAATACTTTTCTTTTTTTCTTTTTTTCTTTTCTTCTGTTTTATTCATTTCCATTCTGTTCCTTTTCTTAAAAGTCATCCTCGTCATTTGGCTGATCGAATAAATAGTTTGCTGTCAACTGCTCGTCCTTATCACAAGCAAAATATGCCTGGATAACAACGTTTCGATCGAATCCAAGCTGCACTAACCTGCCAATAGCCTCATTCTCTTCTGGGGTCACCGTAATCCGTGTCACTGGGACTTCTTCTCCTTCAGCTGAGTCCTGCATCAGGCCTTCATCACCAACTTCCTCCTCGAGCATTCGGGCAAACCGATCTGGATTACTAGAAATGGCTAGGGCAAGACGAGGGTCAGATGCAAGCAGCTGCTGCAGAAGAGCCTCAAGCATCTGAGGCTGTTGACGAACAATGTCGCGGAATTGTTGAAACAAGGCACTGGATCGAATCCCCTCCAAGTCCATAGACCCCATTTGGCCCCCGTCAGCATTTCCACCCAAATCTCCACCGGCTGCAGCTGCGGCAGCTTCAAACAAGTTGACATCTTCAGTTGTAGACTCTTCGGCATTTCGTTCAGTGGGCGCGCTCTCAGTTGCAGGAGCAGCACGCGTAGCAGGAACTTGGGCAGGAGCAGGAGCTTCCTCCTCCTCTTGCATGTGCTGCTCAGGGATGCCGGTTAATAGGTACTCAACGGCGCGATCAGGGTTATTGAAAGCAGCGCGCATAGCAGCATCGATTTGATCGCGGGGATATCCCATCTCAAGCATACTGTTAACAGCAGCTTCGCGAGCGCTACCAACTGCGAATGCTGATGGGTCGTTGAAAGAAGGAGTCGAGGGAGGCTCAGTCGTGCTAGCTACGGCTGTAGATCGGACTGGGGCAGCTGGTGTGGTGGGGGCAGCAGTTTGTCCACTAGGGGTCGAAGGCACGGTGGCCAGAGGGGTCTCCGTTGATGGGGCGGGAGCGGGAGATGATTCAGCGACCTCTTTCTTGACAACAGGCTTTTTGGGCTTAGTGATCATGCAAATAATAAATCCCTTCTCTGTAATGTTGTACGATTCAAGAGTATTATCATCATTAAGAATGCGACCTTGTTTGTGAGTTAGTCGAATGCAATGCCATCAGTACCACCAAATCTCGGCATACCTGAAAAAATGAGCTTTTGCTGAGAAGCTTCGCAACCTTGTAATTCTCCATTAAGTTCCTTCAGCTTGCGAACCTACAATGAAACCTTCGTTAGTCCATTGTAAATCCATTAATTGAACACGAAATGATACTTACAGTCGCACTGGGATCAATTTCAATTGTCCATTTGCCCTGTTTGTAATCCTTCAATGTAACCTGCATTGTAGCCAAAGTTTCAATGAGGTTCAGATATCAGTAAAATAGAAAAAGATAAATCGACGAAGGAACGTCTGATAGTTGGTGAACTGGAAAGAAGGAGGAAGGAAAAAATTTCAAAAGTGGCGTTTGAAGATGGTGTACAAGCTGTATTTTTTTGTGTCTGTTGACTTGTGCATGGTTGGTTACCCTATCTGGTCCACTGGTCCATGGAGGATTCTTTAGCCACAAGTTTTGACTCAAGTTTATAAGATCACAATGTATTGAATTGAACTTTTCTACTATTTAGCTCTTAATTCTAAACTATATCAGTATAATACGTGTATAGTGCTATACAAGTCTAGGTCATGGTAACAATTTCCTCTGCAGAGGTAGGGTGAATCGCAACAACGTTGTCAAAATCAGCCTTAGTTGCTCCCATCTTGATGGCAGCACCGAAACCTTGGAGGATTTCTGCTGACGCGTCTCCAATCAAGTGAAGGCCTACAACTTTCTCCTTAGGGCCAGCACAGACAATCTTGTAAACAGTGGGGTCCTTGTCTTCAGGATCCAAGGGAGCGTAGTACATAGACACAAACTTGCTCTGATAGATCTTCACGTTCTCATCTCCAAACTCCTTTCTAGCTTGAGGTTCACTCAATCCAATAGATCCAACCTCAGGGTGTGAGAAAACAACAGAGGGGACATTGGTGTAGTCAAGCTTATCCTCTTTAAACTCAGGAGGTCCAAACAAGCGGTTAGACAGCTTGCGACCAGCGGCAATAGCAACAGGGGTCAACTCAACATTACCGTTAATGTCTCCAACAGAATAGATATTGGGAACGCTGGTGTTTTGGAACTCATCGACAATAATCTGTCCCTTTGCATCGGTCTTAATGCCAGGGATATCAAGATTCAACATCTCGCCCAAAGGCTTACGGCCAATGGTCCAGATCAAGCTATCAACAACAATGGTCTGGTTGGGGCCAGACTCATCTTCGTAAGTTATCTTGAGTTGTCCATTCTCAAGCTTCTCAACATTGCTGAAAGGCTTGGTCTTCTTGTGAACGTGAACGCCGTGCTTGACATATGTATCAGTAATAGTGGTCTGAATGATGGGATCAAAAGACCTCAAAACAGTCTCACCTCTTATGAAAAGGTGAGATTCAGTTCCGAGACCGTGGAAAACACCAGAAAGTTCGACTCCAATGTAACCAGCGCCAACAACCGCGACCTTCTTGGGCTGCTTCTCGATTTCGAAAAAACCGTCGGAAGTGATACCATGCTCGGCACCGGGTATTCCATCAGGGATCTTGGGAGCGCCACCCGTAGCAACAAGAATATGATCAGCAGTGAATCGCTTGGTCTTGACACCATCAACAGGCTCGTTAAGAGCGACCTCAACGGTATGTGCGTCAACAAACTTGCCCCAGCCTGCAACGTAAGTCACACCCTCCTTTTCCAGATTGCGCTCATAAATGCCATTGAGTCTCAGAATGTAAGCATCACGCTTGGCCTTGAAAGAAGGCCAGTCAAAGGTACCAGCAAGATCCTTATCGACATCAAAGCCATATGCACGAGCTTCACGGATTCTCTTTGCAGTCTCACTAGCAGACCACATGACCTTCTTGGGTACACATCCAACGTTGACACAAGTGCCTCCGAGTGCCTTACCTTCGATCAAGAGGGTCTTAGCGCCGTACTTGCTAGCACGGCGAGCAGAGGCAACACCACCGGAACCGCCGCCAATGACAAGGTATTTATAGTGGGTATCTTCAGAAGAAGTAGGAGCCATCGTTGAAAGTTGTCTATTAATTAATCCGAGTCTATCAGGCACAGCAGAGGACGGAACAGCAAGAGCGGGGGTAGATAAAGAAATTTTGGGAAAGGAAATTGATGAAACTGATCTAGTTGCGGCCTTTGAAGCGGACAATGAAATCGATGAAATCACAGAAAGTCGTCGAAATGGACGGAATAGAAACAAAGTTGAAGAAAACACTTTGAAAAATACCAGAGAACGGAATTCAGAAAGAAGGCAGATGAGGAAAGCGAAATGACGATATATTTATACCTAGAAGAAGAAAAGGATTTACTAATGGCTGGTTTTTACTAATGTCTCAAAAGGTGTACTTTTCTCCTACTGATGCCTCGCGACGGCCCTTTGAAAGATTGAAGAATATTTACCCTTACCCATGTTGTTTCTGCTATGGACTTCGTCAATATATCATCTAATTTCACCACCCTCAGTGATCAAAGCCTGATTAAGCGCGAACAAAAATTCAATAAATCAAAGGTCGCAACAGACAAATACGATGACTGACGACATAGACATGCTTGATGGTACCAGCATAGCTGGTGAAGACTCAGGAGCTGCGAATTCTGGCGACTTAGGACGCGCAGCACTAACCGAGGCTCAGAGAGCCCATACTGGATCTCCAGAGAATAACGCCGATGGCAATGGTGAGAACACCGGTGAGATTTCCAGTGAAATTTAGGAGTGAAAAGCTGACCGCAATTTGTAATCAGATATGGACATGAGTGAAAACCCGACAGTCCAGACCAAGGATCCCTCTTCACAAACCCCGGCTGATAAACAAAATGCAGCAACAGGATTAGATCATCTGGATAATGCACCACCGGGCCAATCTGAGAACGATAACGCAACTGAGGATGAGGCCAAAAACGACTACTTGGATGAAGTGAATGTTGACGAAGATATCGATATGGAGTTCAAGGACCCTGAGGCCAACGCGAATGAGGCTGAAGACAGAGACGCTTCTGAAGCTCCTCAACCAAAACCATTGCCTCAGTTTACGCGTAAAGACAAAACGCTGCTTGAATTTTTGAACTCGATGGATCAATATTCGCCCATCATCCCAGACGCTGTCACTGATTTTTACCTCGCCAAGTCTGGATTTGAAACTAGTGACAGACGGATTAAACGACTCCTAGCACTTGCCACCCAAAAGTTCATTTCAGATATTGCCTCTGATGCTTATCAATATTCTCGCATCAGATCAGCATCTTCAGTTTCAACATCGTCCAATCCACAAGCGCGCGCAAAGGCCCTAATGGCAGGCATGAATGCTCCTGCTGCAAATGCAAATACGACATCTGGCCCCAATCCAACTGGCCAGCCTACGCAAGCAAATACTGGAGGTATGTCAGGTAACCAGGGCAAGCTTGTTTTGACAATGGAAGATCTGGGAAGTGCTCTGGCTGAGTATGGTCTGAACGTTAGACGCCCAGACTTTTACAGATGATTTTTTGCCTATGTATTTATTATTATTTTTTTTAAACCTTCTTTATATTTTCTGCTCATATTAGTGTAAATGAACGACTACTACTTTTGCAACACATAACCATTTAGTATCATGGTACAAAGATTCGTGAAAATGACTTGACGTCCCGGCGGCAGCAGACACAGCCCTTAAAGTTTTGGGCTACAAGTGCCATGCGACACTCTTCACAAACCGCAAGACATCTGCACGGCCATAAAATGACTTGACGCGCTGAGCACTGGCAAACCACACATAGAGTTTCCCTGATCTCGTCATCGACCACAAATTTGCGACGTCGAGACTCAATTGTATGAAGAAGTGCCTTGGATTCATTCCAAGTTCGTTGCTTGTACTGAGAACGAGTTACAGGGCGTCTTCTCAATGGTGTCTCAGTGGCTTGGACTCTGGCATCGTTTGTCCCTTCGCCCATTTCATCCTCCAAGTGAGAAATGAGCATCCGCTTATGCTCAACTTGGTCTGGCGTTTGAGGTGAAAGCAGCGCAAGAATATCACGGGGGGTGGGCATCAACAATTGATGAAGGTCTTCTAGGGTTGATTTGGGCTTTTCTGCAAATGCATTTGTGCCTCTCGAAAAGTGGTTACGCTGTTGAGAAACATGCGCCACGTAGTCAATTGATCTACTTGTAGAGCTGCCACCTTCGTAATCACTTTCATACTCGAGGCCCTCTTCATCTGTCAAAAATCCGTCCTCTGAACCATCTTCAAAGTCATTAGAATTGTCAATATCTGGAATGAGCCTTCCCCAAAGAAGTTGCTGATACCCGTTCTCTTTATCGCCATCCTCCATGGGAGAATAGATGACTTGATTCTTTACATTTTCCAACCTCTCATAGTCGATTTCATCCATAAACCGCTCAATTCCATCCGTTTGGTTACTGGGATCCTGCTTCTTGTACCACAGGTACTTAAATCCCAGGTTCCAAGTAAGTCTAACAAACAGATGAAGTAAAATGACAATGATTCCTTGAAGCATCCTGAATACAGCAGTAATGCGATATAAAGTCAGTAGTTTGGGAGGCTCATTTGCATTTTGCCGTTTATGTTTACGCATGGCAGCGAGATCTGGTGGTAGAGTAGTTTCATTATTGTAGGGTGACGTGCTCTTTACAGCAGAACCCTGTGTGTATCGGGAAATCTCTTCCGGGGTTGCATGTAAAAGAGAAGGAGCAAGTGATAACATCTGATAGTTAAAAGGCTTTGGAGGTTCTGATGTGCGCTCCTCTTGGTCTTCCCTTTCAATCCAAGTAAATGTAGGCTGTTTGATCAGGGTAGTCTCATTTACAAAAGCTGCCTGGGATGCTGTTGTTAATGCAACCACACCAATCTTAAACAAGCAAGAGTAGAAGTCATCCTTCAAAGAAATATTGACATGCTTCCAAGATGTGGTAAGATTTCCAGGTCCTCCCGATAGAAGCAATGCCAGCCCGTAGATAGATCCACATACGGCAATAATTAATGAAAGCATAAGTTGTGGAAGATACCCAATAATGCAAACTGTGGGAAAGTAGAAGATACGTCCATTGAAAACTGACCATCCAAAGTAAGCTAGAAAGGATGCCCCAAAGATAGTTGATGGAATGAGGCGATAGTTGTAAATGTTGAAGATTCCAAAGATATGCAGTGAAATCAAAGAGAAAGCTGAGGTGATGGCAACAATTAGAACTTCTATTGACATATGGCGTGCGGATTGGACTTCTTGAAATGCCATGGAGTACTCAAAGAGAGTCATTCCAGTCTCCGAGTGAGGTGTTTGACCCTGTATCACACTCGAAAAGGTTTCGATGAAGTGGCCAACACATATAGCCCAATAAAGGTCCCAGAGAATTGCTGGACTCGGGCATTTCTCCGCCGCGAAGTAAGATGGAATGTAATTTGCTAGAGGAGATGACGTACATTTGATAGCAGTGATGAGGGAAGCTGTGCGTGTGGACAGAAAGAATATGGCGACTGAGCGCAAAATCAATCGATATGCAAAATTCAAGGGAGCTGGGCGACGAGTTGTCGCAAATACAACGGTTCTGTTGAGGAGAATAGCCATGCATATGCAGAGTATGGCAAAAGGAGAGACGAGGTACGATACAAACGTACTAACCTTAGGATCGTGTATATCAGTTTCTGCTGTTTGTTGGGCTACTGCCGAAATAAACGACTGTGCAAGCCGCTTCAACACGAAGTCGGGGGCATTGTCGGTAGAGTTGCTAATGCGGGGAGCAGGTGCCGTCCGTGGAGCAGAAGCAAGGAAGCTCTTCATAAGAGTTGCAAAGAAACCGGAAGTAGGAATGAGAGCTGTCAGTCCGGCAGCAGTTGGTGTCATAATACTGGATGCTGTTGTTTTGGCCTCTATCAAGTGAATTTTATCTGCCACAGATTCCGCTGCCGTAGATTCATACGGACTATTGAGTTGCTTGCCGGATGCTAGAGTTGCTTCATTGATGTTTTGAGTCAGAGTGGTGGTGATGTGACCAGCTAAGGAAGCAGTAGGTGTATCCATTTGTACACTGGTATCATCACTTGACGGACTCCAAACAGATGAGTAGAATAGGTATAATGGTTCAACAAATTCCATTGTCTCTTGATAAGCACAGTGCCTAGAACTACAGAACTTAGACCGCTTTCATTCGATGGAAACTGGTTGGACGGGAGGTATGCTGAAAAGTGATGACACTACAATGAAATAAAAGAAATGGGTAGCTCACTTATAAAATTGGGTTTTAATGAGAATAGCAAGATGCCAACAAAATGCACTTCAGTGTGGAGTGGTTTTGTAAGCTCAAAATGATGGTATAAAAATGAGCATTTTGGGGTTATCTCTCTCTGCCAATTACATAATATATTATCTCACATAGAAAGATGCTTCCCACCAAGCTCCTTTACCTTCGATTCGTTTCCAGTCTCACATACCAACAATCCATTGAACAAGACCAGCAAATATCAACATGGCTATTGATTATTCTAAGTGGGACAAGCTTGAGCTGTCTGATGATTCTGACATTGAAGGTGAGCAAATCTTGCAAAATGCGTGCATTGTTTAACATATCAGTTCATCCTAATGTCGATAAAAAGTCATTCATCAGATGGAAGCAGAGGGATATCCATGACAAGCGTGAGCAGATGAAGTATAATATGATCAGACTTGAATCCAATAATGAGACAAACACTGAATTGGTTGAGCGCTTAAAGCGATTGCTAGCTGCAATTGAAGGCTCACCCAACACCAAGTTCTTTGCTGACGTTGATCTGTGCGTTAAAACTGCTATCGGTGATTCAAAGAAGGAAAAGCCTGCTTTAAATCCTAATGCTCCGACTTATAAGATGATGATTGAAAGCTTAGTTGAGCAGATCATTACTAAAACGTCCGAGCAAACTGCAGGTGACCGATCCAGCGTCTTCCTTGCACAACTCAAGGAGCATTTGGGCAAGCTCGAGGATATGATGAAGTCTGATACAAAAGAATACGAGGCTCTGGTTGAGGAACGAAGTAAGCACATTCTGTCAGAAGATCTTCACACTGGATTTGACTCTACAATGATTAATCGTAACACCGCCATTATACCTCCTGCGCCTTCGACATCTAAGAAAACAGTTCAAACAACTGAAGTCTTGAATCCGGGTGCTGTACCCAAAAAGCAGGAGCAAGAAGAAAATGTGGATGATGTCAAGGCATCGCCCGATACTTTAAAGTTTGGTGAGATCAAAGAGGGTGATTATATTGCAGCTAGAAATTTCATGGGTCAGCATCCTTGGATTGTTAACGAAAAGGAAAAAGATGGTTTAATTATGGAAGCATTTGAAAGGGAGCTTGCAGGAAAGACAGCTGATATGAAGCGCTTGGTTCACAATTCCTTGCTTCTTCAGTATTGTGCTTCCCTTGGAAAAGATGGCATCAATATGTTCTTCAGTCGTATTGGGAACAAAGATCATCCAGCTAATGCTGCTTTTATGAAGGATGTTCAGTTTACTATTGATCATATCAAGACCAGATGCAACATCATTCGTGAGACCAAGGGTACCTCTGAGAGCGCAGAGGAAGTTGAGCAGATTCAGCTTTACTCTGTTGATCCAAATACGGAAATCACTGTGTCTGTACCGCCTGCTGACAGTGAAGACCCAGCCACTCAGGAAGCCCGCAAGATGTTTGAACAGCTAGATATACGCTTGCAAAACGCGGCTAAGACCCAGAGTCTGGATGAGATCAACAAAGTTTTGGCTGAAATGAGCGTTCCTGAAGCAGAAGAAGCTGTCAAACACTTGGACTTATGTGGAGTCCTGAGTGTCGAGGAAAAGATTTACGATGCCACTAAGTGGGAGGAAGAGAAGCGTGAGAAACTTGCCAAAGGTCAATTCAGTGAAGATCTCTTGAAAGAGGCTGAGGCTCAAAAGGAGGCTGCGAGTGCGCCTGAGCTGCCTAAAGCTGAGTCCAAGCCGGAGCCCAAGCCTCAGGTTCATTCAACTGTTGATGAAGTTGATTAAGCGGATAGTCCTAGTGCGATATCGGTTCTGCACAAGAGCAGCTAGCATGCGTTAAGTATATTGGATGAGGCAGTGCCTATACTCTATAGTTGTTTCATAAAAAGAGGTGTGATATAGTGAAAATAATCCCTGAACATGGGTGGCTTAACTTAAGCAATTGTATTTTCTACTTGAGTGTATGTATACCCGTTCATTGTAAGGTTTTAAGCATGGGGTAAAAACCTTTTTTCCCTGCTTAACTCCATGAATTGGGACTATAACCATACAACCCACAGGGGAAATGACGTCAGCATTACCAGATAAGGAAAGAGTCTAGACAGGCAGGGCTGTACTCTGGATTTTAAGGTACCATAGGGGACAGTGGCCGTTAGGAAGGAGAATTCATAGGGGAGACTAATTAAATTTCTTGACTTGATCAAAGGTTAGCTCTTCTCGGCATTGGCGAAGGTTATCCTTTGTATACCTGGACTGAGAATTGATCTGATATCTTTGCAAGACTTATTGAATCTGAGTCAGTAAGTTTGAAATCAAAAGATGTATAAATACTAAGGTCTTGCTCCACGGTCTTGAAGAAAACTACAACTACTTTCTTCAAACTCAAATACGCTTTATCTATATACAATGGGATTTTTTGGAAAACTCGGAAAGCTTGTCAAAGCAGAGGAAGAATATAATGTTCAACCTCAGTATACCCCTGAGTACATCGACGCAGACCTCCATGTTGCGATACCTGGAGGTCTCAATTACGTGAACGTCCCAATGAACTTCAAAGTCAAGGGGAAACGACACAAGAATCCTTTGGATCCGTTACCTTCTCAACTGGTCGAGGCATCCGCTAAGTTTCAGTCATCTGGTGGGGGTGAAAATGACGCTGAAAATCCGGAAAGACCATCTTTGGCTCCCATTGCGCTGTACTCCAACTCGGATGAACTAACTGAAGGCATGATTCCGGCATATCCTATTGTTCTGGAATCATACGGTGTGTCATCTGGAGATTGGATCCAATTCATTGAGGATCTTGTCATCACTGCACAGGATATCCCCAAGATGCGGCAAGCTACTGCCAGTTTTTACCTTTCTGGGTCCAGTTACAACTATAACCTGTACAAATTCTACACCAAGAAGTATGGAAGAATGCAAGGTCCTAAGATCAAGGAGTTCGTTAAAGAGTGGAACCGGCTCTATTTCAAGCCAAAAGGATTGTTCATTCTCTTCCAAGAGCCTGAGGAGATCTGGGAGATCAAGGCTAAACAAGAGCCCAACTACGAAAAGCCTGTGAGAAAATCAGACTGGGATTCTATGAAGGAAGACCAGTCTAAAGTCAAGACTGAAGATAAAACCAGAATTTTGATCTTCTCATGTTAAGTCTTTTAACATAGTCTGGCAACTTACACCTCAAAACCTATATGGCATTTTCATCTGTTTGGCTGGTTCCATAGCACACATTATCATGAGATACTTTGGCCTCCGATGAGAGACAGCCTACTATTTAATCTTTTCACATACCATAGTGGCTTCTAAACCTCTTCCAAAGATATTACACATCTACTATACAAATAAATAAGTTTCTAAGAAACATCTTAACCATTAAACTATCCATATTGATTTAGAGACAAAATCATGGGTCCATCTTATGCTGTTCAACTCTTCTCATAAGCTAGGACATTCTCAAGTTGGGCTTGGTTCCAACCAATCACATTTGCTTAAAAGAAAAACATTCCCAACCCACCTCTACCACCATTTTTTCTCTTCCCATTCACAACCATAGTTCTTCACTAGGCCATCTGACCAATAAACATGACCGTCCGACCTGACTTCTGGGCTCAGCCTATCCGAGTATGTATTCTCTGTTTTCCACGTTTTCAGTTGTTGTCGAGAGAAATCGCGTAGGCTGAATTTTTCAGTGAATGATGACAACCATCTCACAACTTGAGGGCTAACAATGATTCTAGTATTTTCGCTACTGCGCACATGAGAAGCCTACCCTGTTTTTTTCAGTTGTGATTGGTGTTACTGGCCCTGTTCTTGCTCTGGTTGGCACTCCTCTGCGTCGCCAGTTTCTGTTCGCTGATGCCCCCGAGGTTCCTCTGACTTATCCTGGTATGTTTTCTTCTTCTCCAGCTACCTCTATGCTGTAATCGACTGACTAAGTGCTAACTCTATGCAGTGCCAAACCGACCTAGACAACAATTGACTGGCTACGATGACGAGTAAAACGAAACCTTGCGAACATTAGAGAGCTTGTATATTATCTGCCTCCCTCCGAACCGAAGATTATGTCCATCTATCACCCCCTCATTTATATATGCATCCCCTGAAATATAAGCTGATTTCGAGATTGTTTCGAGTGGTTTTTTTATTGTATGTAGGAATTTGTAAATGGAGGAGATGTGTGATGTCCTGTGATGCGGTTAAAGAAAGTCATGTTTTTTCTGAACACATGAACTTGAACTCCTCCTACTCCACGATCTGAATGGATGTTACCCTAGTAACCTTGATACGACTAGAGGAGTAGACTCATAGACTCATTTCAACCAAAATACTCATTGAGATATTTGAGTGGTTTTCTTTTCATCAACTTGAAGTTACAGTCTAAGTCAAGTACAGTTTAACAGTGCACCCATTCCTGGGGCGATAAACTGGAACCTGAGCACCTCAATCTTCGCAAAGATGGGTCTCTTTAAATCTATAAAAAGAAGGGAAACATCCTCAAGTGTTTTGAGTGTTTCTCCACCAGAGGTTCCTCAATTTGTGAACGCAGACCTTGTTATTGCAATGCCTGGTGCCAAGTTTGTACCAGTTTCCATGAATTATAACATAAAAGGGAAACGACGCAAAAACCCATTGGATCCTGAGCCCATTCAATTTACTCAAAAACTCTCTTATTCACGGCATTACACTTTTAGCAATGACCAGGAAACCGGCCGTAGCTCAGAATTGACTAGAAACAACCCATTCAGAAAGGTGGTGACAGCCCAACAAGACAAATCGTTTTCACCCTTTGCAATTTACTCGAACACAGACGAGTTGAGTAAGGGCATGTTAGCAGTATTTCCGATAATTCTTGAGTCATATGGCGTCTCTGAAACTGATTGGATACGGTTTTTAGAAGATGTTGTCATTATTGGACAAAAGATTCCATGGACAAGACAGTTGGCGGCTGGTCTCAACTCACAGGAGGGATCTGAGCAGTTTTACAAATACTGGATTAAGAAATACGGGCGGATGCAATATCCACTTGTGAAAGAGCTGGTTTCAGAGTGGAATGAACGCTATTTTAGAAAAAGAGGATTGTTGGTAATTTTTCAAGAGCCCGAGGATATCTGGGAGCTGAGAAGTCAGCAGGAAGAAGGATACGAAAAGCCTCAGAGATCGCACTGGGACGCCATGAAAATTGATCAATCGAAGGTGATAACAGGCGATAAAACAAGGATTGTTGTCATGCAAATTGAAGTATGAAGTCATAGAGCACTCCTTCCAGCTCTACATGTATGATCAAAGTCTGAGTATTGCCTAAGGGTCCCTGTTTCAAAAGAAAGTTTTCCACATCGAAGAGAGCAACAATCCAGTGATGCACAGAAGAAAACTTTAAAAATAGGGATTAGAGAGGTATGAAGACATGCTTCTTCAAACTCAGAAAATAGTGAACTATTCCTAGCGAGTCTGAGCCTTGTATTCAATGATATGAATCCAGACCACGACATCTCATTACAGAAATTATCAATATAGCAGTCCCCGTCAAGGGATTATAATATGAAAAGTTATCATTTTGTGTGGAATTAAGGATTGAAATAGGCAGTCGTAGTGCTTTGCGTCAACTCTGGCTATTGTTTGTTTCACTGCAACTCGAAAAATGGTGGTTGAACACGAACCCCATCAATAAGATTGATAATATTTAGTCCTTGCATCAATTTTTTCCAAGGGTGGTGGTACTAACTATTGTCTTTTGGTTACGGGGATAAAAAACAGACAGAGTATTAATTAAGAGCTTCTCTGAAAAGGAGTCAACCTACATGCATTTGCCAGAGGCATTCATTGCATGGGACCGGAGCATTTAATACTTGATTACCTTGGCCGGCTACATTACTGATACTTGCCTCATCATTCTTTTTTTTTTTTTTTGTGTGTGTTAAACTTAAGTAACTGAATGTCCAAGACACCAGGTGCATGCTGTAACAATTCTGTGTCAATTCTTATATGCATGCATGTTGAATCCCAAAAACACGTTGTGTGACAGTTAGCTGGAAGGGTGTCAAACTCTATTATTAGTTACAGCGTAAGGCTGATGAAGAGAAGAGAGGATGGTAGTATTACACCATCATGAAAAAACCATGCAGTCCTGATACCGAACCAATACATAATCCCGCGGGTCTTGAAAGAACCGGTACTCATGAGAATGTGCATTAATTACAATGGTGGTAAAAGTTGACTTAATTACGTCAATAGTTTTGTTATGTGGCTCTGGCTCTGTTTGAACGGCTTTTGTGTGTGAGGCTTGATCTGCCCCCCTGCAGATCCTGATTTTAAACCTCCTGAACTTATTTCTAAGTTGCCTCACAAACTACAATTTTCACATTTCTCAGGGGTATTTCATCGACCACACTCCTTCCTAGCTAGAAGAGGATTTCAGATTTTTCTGCAGTCATCACCCAAGCCAAACGTACCAGGCTGGTTGAGTAAAAAACAGGAGAAGCCAAGTGATCAATTTATCTGCATCCCATTTTGTTTAAACATTCGGATCCAACTTTTACTCCACTTTTGATTTCTTCTCTCCACCATTTCCATTCCTCATCTATAGTATTGTTCTGCAGCTCTTCTTCAGCATACGTACGCGAATCCATCATGGACGACCAGGAGTTTATGAGCAAACTCGAAGAGGCAGTCGTGGACAATATGGAGCTGGAATGGCTCTATTCGACGTTCTCAGAAAACTCCATGGTTGGACTCAATGAGACCCCCATCATCAATTTTCGAAATTATCGTTACAAGATTGTCGAAATCTTTGTCATGTCATACAAACAAGAGAGAGCCGTTCTTGATGTCGAGATCGCGACCCCTGACATTTTGACTATATTGGGAACATATGCTGAACATAAACTTTCCGACAGGCTCCTCCAGCTCAACGACCATATTGCACAAGGCGGCCACACTTGGACAAAAATCTTGCTACTGGCCAAAAATGATGTTCGGCTGTTAGTAAACATGGCCTTTGCCGTGATGCACCTATACGCTGCTGATATGGTGGCATTGAGCGACAATGAGATTGTGTACTGTTACATCTTGGCAGCGGCTGTCATTAGCTCTATTGGAAAATCCTGCCAGGCTCGGCTGAATAGAGATATTGTCAAACGAGGGCTTAGGCGCGCCCAGTTCTCCATTTCTGAGCGCTCTCCATCTCCCTTTAGCTTGAGCAATAAAGTACCGAAGGAGTCTAGCAGAGCGGAGGCAACATATGTGGAACTATATGAGAACGAAATCTGCAGTAGTCTGGCCAACTCTTTGGATGACCGCAAGGTGCAAGCATCACAAATTGAGATATTCACGGCCACTGCCCGGCGCCTATCTATCCGCATAGCATGCCTACACTCACTGGCTGAAGCAGGCAAGGACCTCCCCCAGCTCGGCAGGCTTTTACATTTGGGCCGCACGCAAGATAATGAGCCCAATCAGTTATCGTACTATATCGGGGAGGAGATTTGCGCATTGCCTGCTTCCAACCTTGGACAGCACAGGTATAAGAAGCAAGACCCAAAGAGCGCATACAAAAAGAGTAACCGGTGGTAACGACAAAACAATCGAGGGATTACATTTGATTGATTTAATGATCATGTTTAGACGTATATTGCATCCTTGTTTCTTATAATTTTTAATTCTTAATTTTCTTTCTTTATTTTTTTTTATTATTAATGTTCAGTTGAGTAGGCTCAAAATTGTCTCTATGATATCCTTAATCAGTATTGAGAAGAAGATCACTGTACATAAAACCTCCACACTCTAGATAGGGACATGAGACCCCAAACGAAGCAGAACCAAGTTTAAACCCAAACCTCCATCACTTGGTAATCTCACCCATTCATCAATGGCCAGAAAACTCATTTTCGATTTCCTCTCGCCTCTTTTCCTTCTGAATGACACATTCTCTCTAACTTTTATTCCTTTCAGTTTTCTCATCTGAACGCATTATACCCCATTATCCCGCATTTCATCTCAACGTCAAGGCTTTACCACATCCTATTCTCAAGTAGTTTCCCTTTTCCACTCTCCTTCTAGTTTCTAGATAACGTCCCTCTTGGCCGTCTCACAATTGCAATGGGAGTCAAATTCAATACATATCTTCAAAGTTCTCACATCTATGGCTGCAAGAAATGCCACACACACTTGTCCGTTAAAGACAATATTATCTCTAGAGTGAGTTATGATAGCTATTTCTCTTGAGCATTTATTTCTTTCCTCATTCAAAGCAGCTGCTAATCGTGCGGTCTTCAAGGACTTTCATGGAGTTCGAGGCAAAGCCTATCTCTTTGATCAAGTGTAAGTCAAGTCAGAAACAAATCGGCTTGCTATTGTCACCATTAAATGCTAACACCAAGCAACCTAGTGTTAATGTTAGGTATATGGATCAGCAGAAACGGCCCATGATGACAGGGGAGTTTCTGGTGCGAGATCTCAGGTGCATTTATTGTGACGAAACAGTAGGTTGGACATACGATAAGGCCTACAAGCCTTCGGAAGAATACAAAGTAGGCAAGTTCATTCTGGAGTGCGATATCCTCGTAGAAGTGCAATGAAAGGAGTTTGAATCCCCACTTCTATGTCATGATTGCGTTATGTTTGTGTTTTCTTTTTTTCTTTCTATTTCCCTACTCTTGCTGCTTTTCTATTTTTTTTTAATGATGATTTCTCTTTTATTTATACTCCACTCTTACTTGAATTCCATTCTAGCATACAATTTTACCTTAAACTCTCTGAGAAGTATCTTTCACGAGGATTCCAGCCATTAGCTTGATACTCATCATCACTTGAAGTGGGACAACGACGAGTTCTCCCAACGACTTGGGACTTTCCTGTTCTGGTTTGTTGCTGAGTAACCAAACGAGATTGCGCCTACTGAATCGTCCCATGGTCACCTCTTCGCGCGATGCGGGTGAGTTGGTGAGCACTCTTCCTCTTCACTTGAATATACACTTGAGTCATAAGGTGTCATTCCATAGGCAATCGAGTTGTTCTCTTGGTAGTTTGCTGGTGGTGATGTATTGCTCCAACTAGGAGACCTGATGTCGTCATCAAGAAACGGAGATGTAACCCCAATCACGACAGCTGCTCCTGGCGGAGCCGCATACGAGTCATATCGAGCCAATTTAGGTGTTAGGCTAGTAGGAGAGCCAGAATGCAGTTGTGAACTTTCTGTGGTGTTTCCAGCCTCAGCAAACAACGACCTTTCCTGACCGTTTAACTCCATATACTCGTATGGATTAAAGATAGCCATGCGACCTGTAGGGGAGGTGTTTGACACGCCAACATAAGGGTGTATAGACTCATGCTTTTTCAAAGAGTGCTCTCGCGAATGGGATTCTTTTCTCACTGTGCAGGAGCTAGGGCGCCTAGGTGGGCGATAGAAACTTACTAGATTCTCAGATATTGCAGGTAAACTGCCATCTTCGCCCTTTACCCCAGACTTGTCAGTTGAGTTTCCTTGATTAGAATGGTTGATTTTACTCTTTTTGCTGAACAGAGCATTATACAAAGGAATCTTGTTCCATCGTGAGGCCCCAGTGTTAGGTTTTCCTGGATCCTTTCCGCGACCAGATCGTTTGAAAGTACTCTCGTCTGCCGTAATGGGAATTGCAGCTGCCTCTGGAAATGGGGATCTCTTAGCATTTGCTGGCCACCACTTGCCCGAAAATCCAGCTCTATTTCTGGAGCTATTTTCAAAAGGAATTTCAGTAGTTGTCAAAACAGCTGCGTGATGATCGCTGATTGAAAGCATGCTTGGGTTCGTGAAAGGATTGCTTTCATTTACTTGACGGGCTCCTCGACCTGAATTCTCAAAACCATCCGTGTCTTTGGAACCGCCTCTATTTTCCATATTTCCAGTGGTTGCGTCTCCACCATATGTTCCGCATTTTTTTTTCTTTTTGATATTGGTCAAAAAGAACATCAAAATCAAGCTAATTAGAGCAACCCCTGCAATAGATCCCACGACAGAGCCAACGATGACACCTGTACTTGTACCTGTATCTGAATTTCCTGCCAGCTGTGCATCGGCAGCTACAACAGTTGAAGTTGCTGCGGCCAAAGAACCAAAAATTGATTCGGTGGCAGAACGCGCATCAAAAGTAGGCGTGAGAGTATGCTTTATCACTGTTACTGAAGTGTGGGTGGCTATTCGATCACTCTGCGTTACAAGCCAGACTTGGGTTTGAGTTCGTGTGTACGTAATTAGCGGATACTTTGTTGTTGTTTTGGTGGGGGAGCTTGCAGAGCTCTCTGTGGTGGTCACTCTGTAATCACTTGGTGATAAAGTTGAATCGGTCAAGGGTTCAATCTGGCTAGACCTAGATGTTTCCTGCGTCAGTGATGTTTTTACACTGTTTTTAGGGTGCGTCGGAGCGCTCGAAGAGCTGAGAGTGATTGGAATTGAACTGGGGGTAGTTAGAGTCGAATCGTCAGTGTGTAAATCTGTAAAATTCGCAGAAAAAGTAGAAAAGGTGGTAACAGGATTCCAGCTAACCGTTGGGCTATCTAGAGTCAAAGGTTGTGGAACCTCTCTTGTTGAATTTTTTTTATTATCGGTTTTGCTTGTTTGTAAAACAAATTCGGTTTTGGCTGATTCAATAAACTCAGAATTTGATGAGCTTGAAGATGAGAACAGATATTTAGACTTTGAAGAGCTCGATGTTGACATTGACAAATTTTCAGAATATAAAGAGCTAGATAATGAATTTGAGGTATATACTGAAGTTGAAGAGCTGGAAGATGACGGCGATGAATATTCAGAGTTTGGAGCGCTGGATGTTGACGACGGATGATTGGTGATCAGCGTACTAAATTCAGATTTTGAATGAGTGGAAAATGCTGATGTTGATGGATTGTGGGAACTCAAAATAGCTGCATCTAGATTTGAAATACTTAGAGTTGGTATGAAACTTGACGAGAAAAGAGATTTAATATTAGAAGTAGTAACAGATAGATCCGTTAAAACTGGTGTAGACAAAAATGCAGCTGGGGTCAAATTAGAAGCATCAGTCTCGTTTGAAAGTGAAAAAGAAGAAGGAAAAAAAGAATTTGATGTAGATGCTGATTTGATTGAAGAACTTCCTAACTTGTATGATATCATAGTTTGTTCTGTAAAAGTTGCGGGGCTTTGAGCCTGAAATGTTGTTGATGAGGGTAAAGCTTGAGATATTGTGAGCAATTGAAATAAATCTGAGCTTTCTCTAGTTGATACAGTTGATGCAACTGATGAAATCAAACTACTTCTAGAGCTAGTTGGTTTCAGACTATCCAAGATAGAGATTCCTGAAGAGTTGTGATTCATCTTGGAACAGTTTGTACTCAAGCTTGACAATAATTTTTCAATTTAAAAAAGCCTTCTGTTTTTTATTTCAATCAATGTGCGCAAGAAATGTATAGTAGAAGAAAGGGACGTTTTACAAGGCCATCTATTTATATTTAAAATCATTTTTCAGCAAAACATCGAAAATTCATGCCAGACTCAACTTGTATAACCATTTTATTTGATGTTTCAAAAGACTCAACTACAATTGTAGTCCTCAGTTTCATGTCTTATACGGCTAGATATCTTCAGAAGTTTAACTTTGTAAAACAGAGAGAACTCCAAACTTTTCATTCTATGTATTGATTGAATTTATCAGGTACGAACAGTTTCCATGGGTTTACAGTATTTCATCTATACTTTCAGTGCTCAACTTGCTTGGAATACTTTTGCCATGAATCATGTCAAGCTGTCAAGAATCACCACGAAAGTTGAGTTTGTTTTCATTGATCTCATGCCAGCTTGGAAGTGATACTTTTCTGCTCCTGAAACTTGAGTAATTCGAGGCACACACACATAAAAGTATCTCAGATGCAACTGAGTTTTTCCATGAAAATAAACAACTATAGGAGCATTCAGAGAAACTCTTGAATAAATTCTCAAAGTTTTTTCTCTACAAGGATATTCGCCCTGTATGTAGAAAGGCTATTTTTTTTGCAATATATCATAGCACCGTTGAAAATTATATATATATCACTCTGGTACAACGTAGAAAGAATTCATATCTATTTCAATAATCAATTTTTCACAGAGTTAAATTACATTTTATCTGCTTGTTGGAGTCTATTTAAAAGCATGGAATGAAAAAAAAAATAGCAATCATATGGGGAAGATAAAAATATAGTGGGATGAGGAAGATCTTAAAATAATTATATAAAAAGTATATCTCAAGCCATTTAAATCTTGAAATATTTTAATCATGTTTTTTCAACTCAAGTTCAGACTTTTAACCATGAGGCTAGCTATTTCATTGTCAAGCTTAGTGGAATAGGACGGTTGGATTACAAATTACGTCAGCACTTTCTCTTCATGACAAATACTACTAGCACTTCCCCTAACCCGACTACAGTGGACTTAAATCTCTATAGATATCATCGTTTCTTCGTCGTTCAAGGGACAGAAGTAAACAACAACAATTTCATGCTGTCAAGTTATCTTTCATTTGAACCAAACACGACTTTTTTCATCTGAACTCATCTGCAATATAATAAATATCTAGATCAGTTCTCTTTGGATTAAAGTTTGCTCATAATGTCACTTGATGAAGACTCAGAGCACGGCTCTGAAGTCACTGACTTTCTAATGAGAATCAAAGAACTGGATGAAAAAACGTAAGTATTAGTCTTCGAACTTCGTGTTTTCCACCCTAATTCCAAGATGTAGCAGCAAAGAAGATGAGCTGAGAGCTCGAAAGCTCGAAGAAGAAATTGTCGAAGGACGACTGCGCCGCCAGGCAATGCGTGCGGAGAGGACACGATCTCTGTCACCAGAAAAGAGGTCATCAATTGCGCCGTCTCAGACCATCAGCATCGGAGTTACGGGGCCCTCAACGCCGTACCTTAGCTCTAAACCAAATCTTACTTCCAAGGAGGAGGAAATTAAGAGGACTATTGCTGCTATTGCTGGACCAACAGGGACATTACCACTGTTTCCTCAAACAAAGCTTCCCAACTCCAACCTCATCACTGCTTCTCCACCCCCAGCTCGCAATACTTCTGAATCTACTCGTATTGATTTTGACACAGGATCAAGTTCCAAACAGTCTATCAAGGTGCCATTCAAATCACCAGAGGAAACACCTTCATTTTCCTTAGCTCAAAAGAAATCTGGTGATGATGAAAAGCCAGCCTACATCCTACCTAATAAAGCCCCTGCCATAATTTCTGACACTAGATCTTCTTATACTCGTCTTGCCAAGTCGATGCCCACGCCAAAGTCAAAGCCAGACGAAGATTCTAGCCCAGTTTACGCTTTGCCCATGAAAAAAGCACCTCTTCCAGGACTGAAGCAAGTTGAAGCTGATCGACCTATTTATGCTCTGCCCAAGAGGAATCATTCATTTCCCGCGAAAGAAGAAGAAAATTCTATTTTGATTGGCATTTCTAAGAAAACTTCTCCTCCAGCAGTTGCTCCAAAGCCAAAACAATTATCGAGTCAGCTCTCAGACAAAGATGAATTACAAATTGAAAAAACTGAAATTATTTCTATTGAAGAAGAAGCGCCTTTCTTTTCTGCAGAAGGCAGCGAGTCTTCAAGTTTATTGAATGATAAGGGATCTCATAAAATCATATCTGGCAAAACATCATCTGCTGGGCTAAGAAAATTTCTGAACACAATTGATCACAATAATCACAACCAAGTATCCACTTCAATTAATGGGCTTGTTCCATTGCCTGGAATGGCGAAATCTTCTTCGAACAGTGCAGTTAGTTTTAACTCAAGCCCAAATACCTCCACTTCGCCTCATGCCTCCTACCTGTCTACAAGAGCTACCCCTAATTTTTCTCCCAGGCCTAGTCCTGATTTGAATTCTAAGCCTTCTATCAGCCCTGCAGGAAGTTTTTTGGCGAGCAGGTCAATGTCTCCTGTTTCCAGGCCCAAGTCACCTGTGCGAGGAGGATTTGTTCAAAGTGCCATGCTCAAGCGAGAAGGGACAATCACCAAAGCGCAAGCGGGATCTCCAGATATTTCTTCTCCTTCTCTAGCCGACTCTCTCGTTTTTTCGCTAGTCAATCCTGTTGCTAGAACAAGTTCACGGACTCCTTCTCCTACTAGAGGGCATTCGCTGTCACAAAGCACAACCAGCTTCAACTCGGTAACTGGATTTTCTAGCAAGAATGCCACCTCGGCGCCAGCTCTACGTCCCAAGCCAGCACCCAGTGAAAGTTCAAGCAAGTTGGAGGGAATGCAACGTTTTGAAAAGCCGAAAGCCGAATCAAGTGATTTTCATAATCTCAAAGAAGAGGAAAAAACTGTGATTGAGAACACTCCTACACGCACCTCTCGTGAGAGCATGAGCCCTCAAAACGCTGCATCTCGTCGGTGGAGCCCAACTAGATCTACATGGTTAGAATCTGCATTGAAAAAGTCTCCTTCTCCAGGAGTAGAACAGCTCACTCGCTCCAACACATTGGCCAAATCTGATTCTCTTGTTACATCAGGGTTTGCTTCTCATTCCAATGGCACCAAGGCTGTTCCCCCTAAACCTCCTGCCAAGTGGTCAAAGACCCACTCTGCTATTCCACGTGAACCTCCTTTGCATGGTGATACTGAAGTTGCAGCGGCTACACAGAATAAAAAAGATCCTGTTATTGAGCTCAAACCGGTAGTGTCTCCTTCTGATCCTCGCCCTCAGCCAGCTTTAAATCGCTCCAATACGGTTAAGCCTGTACCCCCCAAAAAGCTTGATATGTCTCAAGTGCCTTCTGATGCTCTCGAGAAGCTTCGTCAGCTGAGAGCAGGCACATTGAATGCTGGAAATAATGCTCAAGATATAGCAACCTTAGCCCGCCTCAAGGAAACTGTCAGAGGCTTTAAGTCCAATGAGGAAAAGAAACAAGCGAAGGAAGAGAAAGAAGAGAAAGAAGAGCGACCACTTTTTCCAAAGCCTCCAGCGCTCAGTAGCACACCTCCTCTCGTCACTCCCAAGCCTTTGCCTCCAAAACCTCAAGTCTCTAGGACTGCTCAGGCCACCAAGATTCGGGTCCCCTTACCTTCCACCCTCATTCCTCACAAATACTCATTAGAGCCTGGCATTCCAGATGAACCCATTGTCATGAAATATCAACCAGCTCCGGATACAGACTCAACCTTAGATAATGCTGCAATTCCTAGTGTGATTTCCAAGCGAACTGCTAAATCTTTTGCATCCAACCTCTCTGAAGTTTTGCAGCGTGGAAAACCTCTCACGTCTTTGGAGGACACAACTACCAACTTTTCACCTAGATTTGAGCGCATGACGGAATTTGCAGGTCCCAAGAAGGCTCGGACCTTTGATGATGATTTACTCTTACCCACTGGTTCCAACAAAGAGCCTCAAAAGAAAGAGCTTGTTCATATGACAAAGTCGCGTGCCAAGGGTCCTAAAAGACGTCTGCCCAAGGCAGCAACAGCTCCAACTCCAGCATCTGCAACTCGAAGCATGGATACCCCAAACTCAACGATACGGCCAAGAACTCATATGCGACAGCGTTCTCGCTCTCTATCCCCTGGCCTCAAGCAACCTTCACAGTTTGGCTCAATTGACCAATCCTTCCATTCTGCATCTACCACCCCTAACAGACACCGCTCTCCTTCTCCACCACCTTTCCCAACTCGTCCTAACCAACAGGTTGAGAGTGCAGCCAAAATTTTTGCACCTTCAAATTCCTTCAAGCCCAAGCCCGTTATTCGCGGAGGCTTGAATGTTCCTAAGGTTCGCTCTTCTGCTGCAACAGACCCAGCAGACAGTCCAGGATCTATCAGACCTAAGCCAGTCATTAAAACTTCTTCCCGTGTTGTGTCTGAGAAAATGTTGAATGACGGTGATATTCCTTCGTCCCTAGCCAAGCCCGCTCAGAAGCCATTGCCCGTTCCCCCCAAACCCAGAAAACTGTCTGTAAATGTAGCAGACCAATAAACCAGACGGAAACTAAATGTTTTTATTATTTAACCATGTATTTATATGCTTGCAGTCTTGAATGATATCAAGTGTTTTGAATTTTGATCAGGTACACGTAAGTTAAGTTATATCGTTTGAGGTTCATCTAGATCTCATCGGATCTCACAGCAAATCAGGCACGTGACCGCTCTGCCTACCTAAAAAAGGTGAAAAGACTGATTTCTTTATCAAGCCTACATTATACTTCCATTAAGGTTGAAACAAAGAAAAGGACGCAATGACAACGGCAGGCACGTCTGAGCTTCCCTCTACTTACGCTACACTTGAAGATGATGATCTATCTTACAAAGCTGAGCTGACGTCTGCCCACTTGAACCCAACGGCTGGCTTGGAGTTTGTCAAGTGCCCATCAGCAGGCGCTATTGTCTACTTCGGAGGCACTACGCGAGACACTTTTCCATTAGTCAAGGCTTCTGGCGATGGCTCAGCAGCATCTGAAGTTGAGATCAAGAAGGTTGCGCAGCTGGAATATGAAGCATATGTGCCTATGGCACTTCGGACGCTGCAGCGGATAGCATTGAAGGCTTTGGCCTATCGGGGTAGCCCTGGGATTGGCAGCAGCAATACAGAAGTATCACTGACAGACCCAAGTTGGCCGAATCATGTTTGCAAAGTTTATATTGCGCATCGGTTAGGAATAGTGCCGGTATGTGAGGAGAGCGTCGTTATAGCAATCAGTGCTCCGCATCGCAAGGAGGGCTGGATGTGTGCTGAATGGATCTTGGAAGAGGTCAAGCGGAGTGCGGAGATTTGGAAGAATGAAGTATATGAGGATGGGACTGCGTTGTGGAAAGCAAATGATGGCAGTAAGCCGGCAGGTTACGAGACAAAACAGTAAGTCTCCACCTCTTGTTTATCATATAGACATCTCGAACATGTGTTTTTATTTATCCTATTGATCTATTATTGCGTAAAGAAGTGCTCAGTCAAAAAATTGGAAGTTGAGCTCTTTTCGTTGCCATGCTCCAGCTTGTTCTTAACTTCCCGGTGAATGTGAGTGACAAACTCTGTATAGCTCAAAGCCCCAGGAGCAGAGTCTTCAACCATCAGAGCTTGAAACTCGTAGTCAGCACCGTCCAAACCCTGTCTAGCCAGTTGCAAACCAAGAAAGCGTATACCAATTCTGTTTGAAAAATACTTGATCAAAGCGCGGGTCTTGACAGAGATATCAGTGTCAAGGTCTGGTAGTTCATTCATGTATGGATCAAGTGCTTGCAGACTGGTAGCCTGCTCACCAAACAAATCTTTGAGGAGAGCAGATGATACCTGGCTGTGAATCCATAACAAAAGGCCCTGGCCATTAAATGTCAAGTAAGCTCCGCCGGCATCTAAACCATGCATTGATGCTTTCACATTGGCAGGCATTCTGAACAGTCCGTTAGCCCCATAAGTGCAATCCTCAGACTGGAGATTGTGTAGGCCGATGATGCGAGGATACAAAAATAAAGTGAGCTCATCTGGCGTAAGACTGTTCATGGTCCTGCCTGTATGAATACGAGAGTCATTCATCAACTGCTGATCTCTCAAAGGACGAGATTTTTGGAGTGAGAGGAGCAAGACAATAAATGATCTAAGTGACATAGGCATGAGAAGCTGATTGGGCGGAAGAGATGAGGCAACATGCTTGCGGTAACTGGAGAAGACATCAATGAGCCTATCATTAAGTCTGGCTCTGATTGCAGAAAGATTCGTTTCACTCATTCGAGAAATAGAATCACGAGTCACAATGCCCAAGCAAGCGTCCATGTCCACAAAATTGATGGCTGGTCTGAATTGCTCAGTTACGCTTGCAATAATGTTGGTAATTCTAACCCGACGCTGGCCGTCACTGGAGGTATAAAGTAAAGCGCTCTGAAAGTGGACATCCAATTTCGAATCCAGTTTTCCATCATACTTGAACATAATTCCAATGGTTGAGTGAGAATCAACGGTTCCAAATCTGGGCTCGTCTTCCCAGCCATCGTGGTAAAAGTTACCGTAGTACGCAGCAACCTGTAAACCTGTTGAGCTTCGAACCTTGAGCTGGGCTTCTGTGGCAATTTCACCTTCACAACTTCGGCAGAAGTCGGCAATTAATCGACGACCATCTCTTTGAGGCACAAATCTAGGATAAAAGTGTTCATGACCACCGGATAACTGGCAAACAATACCAGTGTTCGCAAGATCAATGTGGGTACCAGGAAACAAGAACAAGTCCAGGCCAACACCGGCAAAGGCGTAAGCTTTACCGAGGTCTTGGTAATACTTGCTGTCAGCGGTGAACAAATCTTTTTCTTTTTCGCCTGAATAATTGGGATTGCCCTCGCGGATTGTGAGGGAGCCAGGTCCTCTAGTAGGCAAAGAAGTCAAAAAGGCAGAAACTTTACCACCAGTAGCACTAAGAGCTTTCAATGCAACATCAAGAGCACATCCAAATACAGGCTCTTCAATTGGGTTGTCAGAAAAGAGTGTGTCGAGTCTATCTAACAGATCCTCAATCACAAACCTAGATTCTTCGGGATCAACAAACAAGCCCTCTTCAATGGGAACAAACGGTTCAGTGATGTCACTCATAACCATCATTTGAGCTTGTTCAAGGGACGGACTGAGATTGTAGAATTGAACTGTCCGGTCATAGGTTGCAATACCAATGCGAGCTTTAGCTGGGTATGCAATATTCTTATTAGACCGAGAGGCGGGATCAATGAGATTTCCACTTGCATCATAGAGAAGAGTTTCATCTTGGGAGAAGCTGTCTACTGCATTCTCGCCAGCGTCAAATCCATTTCCATACAAAACTGCTCTAATTGCTTCAACTGCAAGATGAGGAATCTCCTTCTTGATTGCATCTCTGCTGACATCAATCAACACCAAGTGGTTCAGTGGAGACGGCTCCACACCTTCTTGTTTCCAGTAGTCTTTGGAGACAATCATGTCGTAGGTACCAAATGCAAGCTCTGGTCGGGTTTGCCAATCGATGCGTCTATTTGTAGCATCCGTTGGTTGAAAATACTCTGGAGACACCTCGTTTGCAAATTGGCAGTGGTTGCAAATGAACTTGGTGCCTCCCTCCACAAATAGCATGGACGGATTCATGTATGCCCTGCATCTGCGGCATCGTGGTGGGGGCGTACCTTCGCTAAAATCAGCCACGCTGACTCCACCAGACTCATACTCTTTATTCGAAAAAGGAGCAAAAGGACGCAAAATCATACCCAGCGGCAGCTTGTTCAATGCTCTGAGTTGTTCAGAGTTGGGAACATTGTACATGGTTAATCTTGCAAACTGGGGTCCCGATAAACCTTGATCTTGCACATCGTAGTCAGTGCCTGCAGATGGTGGGCAGGCATTCTCAAAAGTCTTAAATAACGGATTAGTTTCCAACGCTTTTTGGGCATTTGCTCTATCAACAATGATTGATGGAATCAATCCGCTCGAATCACCTCTGCTAGCATCAATCGAGGTACTTTGTTGGTTTGGTGCCAAGAACGATTGTGCTTGTTCGTGAGCCTGCTGGTATGTTTTTTGAGATGGAAGCTGTTGTGGAGCTTGCTGGAACGGCGAACCCATTCGATGTGCTGCTACCGCCCTATCCATTGGGGAGCCTAAGCGATGGCCGCCCAACGCACTGTCCATGGGTGAGATGAATTCATTTTGGTATGGAGTCGAGGACGCGGGGCCAGAATGTTGACCACTGTTTGGCGCTGCTGGCTGCTGAGGCGCTGAAAATTCGGTGTGGAAAACACGGGCTGGTCGTTTAGATCGCGGCGCTGACTGTTGCTGGCCCAACGAGAGGCCATTCATAGACTGCGAAATCGTTGCGTCAGCTCCAGGTGGAAGAGGTGGAAGTTGGTTATTCATGGTGGTTAATCATGGACGGGAACAGAGGGAAAAACCTGCAGATAATTAATGAAAATGAAGAATTTGACCAAGTCCTTTATGCTGAAGAAAAGTCCAAGGTTCATTCAAGTTTGTGCAGAAACTAGTGAAGTAACGGACATGGATTGGAATTTTTGTTGGCACAAATCTATCTTAACAGATCAGAGGTTTATGTAAGCACACATCATCCGTGGTTTTCCAACCTCAACCTGGACTTGCAAAGCTCGATAAACGTTTTCTAGAAAAAGCCTAATTATTAATAAAAGTAGAAATTAAAGGATATACAATTTGGCCTCCGTTTTATAGATATTACTATACAAGCTCTAATTCTTGCTGACCTTTCTCAAGGCTTTGCCTGAATGGATCTGTGCAAAAAGTGCGCTACGATCGGGAACAAGCATGTTTGACTTATCGGCATCTCCCATTGCAGGAGGAGGTGGTGCTGGGGGAGGAGGTCCTCCCATGATGATTGGGAGAGCTGGAGGTGGTGGAGGAGCAGCTCCAGCAGGAGGTAAGGGAGGAGGAGGTGGAATTCCACTGGGTGGTGGTGGAGGCACTCCGACAGGCGGAGGAGGAGGCATTCCAACTGGTGGGGGAGGAGCCACCCCAGAAGGAGGTAAGGGAGGAGGTGGAGGCACACCAGTTGGAGGAGGAGGGATTCCATTTGGCATTGGAATCTCTGAACTAGCAACTGGGGCAAGTGGAGCAGCAGTAAAAGGTAATGGGGGAGGTGGAGGAATAGTTCCGGGCTCTACTGATTCTGGAGCAGTGAAAGCAGGCTGAATGGTCTTGACTTCGGGAACAGGTGTAGACGCATTCGAAGCACGTCCAGAGTCCATTGCAGCAGTAGCAGATTTGGAGGGTGGGCCCATTCTACCAAAGAGCATGGAGGCAAGTGCAGAAGGATCAGCAGCACCACGCATGGGGCGCTCCTCATCGGAACTATCTTCAGAAGAGTCAGCACCCCAGCCGTCATCAGATACTTGACCACGCTGGTTTGCACGCTGGGAGGCTGCAACATTGGGGTCAAGACCTGAGTCAGTTCTTGTCGGTTGAGAGAAAGAAGGTGTATTAGGTGGTGGAGTGACAAGAGTAGGACCGCTAGGAGCTGGGAATGGAGTTGGCTTAACTTCTTGAGCCTGAGTATTTCTCAAAAATGGATTATTGTCATGATGCGCAACAGGAGGAGAAGATGCCGCAGCAGGTAAAGTGGGTGCAGCAGGCATATTACGAAGAAAAGGATTGTTGTCCTTCAATGGCTCAGGAGAAGAGACTGGGAGAGAAGAAGTGGAGTCATTGGCAGGCACAGGAACATCAGCTTGAATGGTTTCTGCCTTGGGGGTGGGAGTCAATTCTTCATCTGAAGAATCATTATCTTCAAGACTAAGCTTGCGCTGCTCTTCCTTCATAGCTTCCATTTGAGCCTTCAGCTTCGCCATTTGTTCCTCCTTCTGCTTCTTCTTTGCATCTGAAACTGCCTTCTTGGCTTCTAATTCCGCCTTCTTGGCCTTTTTAGTCGCTTTCGCTTCTCTCAATTGCTTAAGACGAGCTTCTTCCGCGGCCATTTGTTCTTGAAACAATCTAAGTTCCTCATCTCCATCAGAATCATCCTGAGCAGTAGGGGGAGTTGCAACAGGAGCAGCAGCAGGGACTTCATGGGGACTAGGTGCTTTGACAGGAGGTGTAGGTGCGGCAGCAGGAGGAGTTGGAACCTTGGCAGGGGTTGAAGACGCTGAAGAAGAAGCTGATTTAATAGAGTTCCGCTTAGGTGGTGCTGGCGGAGGTGCCTTCTTGACAGGAGGCGCAGACGATGGGGTTTCTGAAGATGAAGCAGTGGGAGCTTGGAATGCAGATGATGATTTGGAAGGACGAGAGATTCCCATAGCTGCCAATCTCTCAGTCATGCGACGCTCTGCCTCCGCCTTGATGAAGGCGGCTCTATCTGCAGCACTTCTGTGGGCAGGCTGAGGAGAAGGGGTGGGCTTGGGAGCAGTAGCGGGAGCGGGAGACGAAAACGAGCGAGAAACAGATTCTGGCTTAGTGGCAGATGACACAGAAGAAGTGCCATTGGAGACAGGCAGGAGCCGTCTCAAGGAATAAATGAATTCCTTGACAATATCTTCCACTCCAATAGCTTCTTCCCATCTATTCTTATCTCTCTCGTTGTGAATATCGTCACGAGAATCACGAAGTGAAGACTCAAGCTCTTTGGAAATCTGGTCAGAACTATCCTCAATATCGACCATGGTCTGCTCAACCTGCTGGCGCTCCTTCTTGACTTTTTCGCTCTCTTCCATGTACTTGGATTCAAAGTCTTCAAATGAGTTGGCGTCAGGTGCAGCCTTGCCAGTCAAAGATGCCATTCGGGCCTTTAGCATAGCTCTGCTTCTTGCTTTGCGTCTATCAGCTTCAGTGATAGCTCCGCTAGGACCAGTTCCCACAATGGTAGAACCAGGATTCTCTTTCTCCGCGAGAACGCGAACAAGTTCTAGTTTGAGATGGGCAATTTCATCTTCAACCTTGCGCACGGCGTGAGTGAGTTGAGGGAGCTTATCCTTTTGAGAATTTAAAGCACGCTGTAGCTCTTTCTTCTTTTCATTGATGTTAAGCCCAAGAAGTGAAGCATTGGGATGTGAATTGATTTCTTTCTGGACCTTCATAATGCGTTCTTTCAAGGCTTCAATTGCACTTTGATCTTTAGTTTCAAGTGCTCTGACAGTATCGTACTCTCCGCCATCACGAGAATCAATCGCATCAAGAGTATTCTGTTTCTCTTTAACTTTATTGCGGAGTTCTGCAATAGACATTTCATCGACGGAAGGAGCAGCCTTTTTGCCATGCCTAGCATTAGACGTATAAATATTGTCATCGTCATTCTTGAAATCGGCCGCACTTTTACGAGCTGGCGCATCGTTTGTCTTGAAAGAGTGACTTTTATAATCAACAGGTTCACTCTTTGTCCGCAAAAAAGTTTTGGCCTCGGTGACAGACTGAGAAAAGTTTTTCGAAGAAGGTGGGATAAGCTCAGGAGGCAAGCGAGCAGGAATTGAATAGCCATTTAAGCAGCGGTAAATCAAATGCATAGCAACAGCAAACTCGTCTCTGTTCAACTTTCCCCGGTTGTTAGGATCTGAAAGAGTCCAGATAGCCTCTAGATCTTTTTCAGGAAGGCCACTTTTGGACATGACTTGAATTGCGGAATCGCCGGATATAAATCCTACTCTCTGTTTATCATACTCGGTGAAAATTCTATCGTAAATTTTCTTCTCATCCTTTGTGATAGCCCACTCGACCTTAGCATTGCCTTGCAATGATGCTGAAGTGAAATTCTGTTGGTTTTGTTGAGGCATAAATCGAGCCTGGAAAGCATCCATACCAGGAAGCCCACCGCCAGGAGTATTGATAAAACCCCATTCGCCTGGACGTCCAGTGGGCTGAGCTTGTAGCGGCGCGGGTGAATATCCTGTAGCTTGAGGTTGAAGGCCGTATCCAGTTGCTTGGGCCTGAAGTGGCGCGTAACCTGTTTGCTGCTGTTGCAGAGAAGCGACATAACCTGTTTGTTGCTGCTGAAGCGGAGTAATATATCCAGTTTGTTGCTGAGCTAAATTGTTCAACGATGGCTGATTTGTCAAGTATCCTCCTGTTGGTTGAGATTGCATTGGATAAACTCCTGTAGCCTGAGCTTGGAGAGAGGCCAAAGCAGTTAGGTTACTTTGCTGCGGAGCAGTAGTAGCAGGCGTAGACGTCGTAGTACTGGAAAAATTGGGTACATTCGTAGGCTGCTGCACCGATTCCTGGTCAGGGGTATTGAAAGAAATGATATCTACCAAACTTGAAACTTCGTTCGCAATTTTCTCAGGAAGTTTCGAGGGAATGGCAGACCCTTGCAATGCCAATGAGCAAAGATACATGGCTACTGCAAACTCAGGGAAGAGTAGTGAGCCGGATTTGTTTGTATCAGATAATGCCCAAATTTCACCAAGCAGAGTTGGCGTAAGACCCGACATCATCAAAATATCACGAGCGGCATTACCTACACAGTTAGCGAAGCATGATAAGCAATTAGTATATTCCTACCTGATAGTGCTTGCTCATTTGGAGCGAGTTTGGAGCGGAAAAGCTCTTCAAAACTCTTTTGATCGTTGTTTTGCAAAAAAGACAGTCGAACTAGCTAGTTAGCCATAACAAGAAGCGTAATTTAAATCAAACATACCATTGGGAATTTTCACAGTGCTACCGGTCGGTGCAGGAGCACTGGCCGTCACAGGAGCAGCTGGCTGCTGGAAAGCAGTAGTAAATTGCTGAGGGACGGCCGGAACTGCGGGGATACTCTGCGGCACTCCATAATTTTGAGTCACATACCCCGTGGGTTGTGATTGAATAAATTGCTGAGGCTGCTGAGGCTGCTGAGGCTGCTGAGGCTGCTGCTGGCCATACTGGAGTTGAGAAAACCCAGTCTGTGCAGGGACAATTCCTGGCTGGTATTGCGGGATGTATCCAGTAGGCTGGCTTTGGAGTTGCTGAGGCGGTTGTTGTTGGCCAAAGTATCCAGTCTGCTGCTGCTGCTGCTGGAGAGGCAGCTGTTGTTGGCCTGGATAGTTGTACATGATTGATCAAACCACCATAGACCAGAAGTAAATTTGAACAAGGTAGTGGCGTAAACGAGACAGCGAGGGGAGGCTACTGAAAGTTACAGAGTTTGGGGGTGAAAGAAATACGTTGGATGGGCGCAGTTATTATGCTTTGTTGGCGAAAAAAGCTGATAGAGTCGCTAGACAGATATGTCAGGGATGACTAAGAAAACAACTAACGACATCAGTACTGCTTCATTCAGAACATGGGGAGTTAGGGGTGGAATGGTGAATGAAAGAGAGCCATTTAGAAATAAAAAGACTACAAGAAGTGGTTTACAATTAGTTCATCAGCAAGAGGATTGCATTACTATTCATGGCTGTCACTCGTGGTAAAGCTGCCACATATCCTGATGAAATGTGTCGTTGATCATGGAACATAAAAATCTTTTATTAAAGGTATGCAAAGAACTGAGGGACATCAAATCCTTCAGTACACTTAGATGGCATACTTTCTGGTCCATTCTCTAGCAGTAGTCTCGTATCGGGATCTGTCGTTCTTGTAGAGATGAGCAATCTCAGGGACAAGAGGATCATCAGGATTAGGATCAGTCAGCATAGAGCAGATAGAAAGGAGAACCTTAGAAATGGTCAAGGCAGGAGACCACTGGTCCTTCAAGATATCCAGACAGATGCTTCCGTTAGAGTTGATATTTGGGTGGTAGATCTTGGTGGTGAAACCGACCTTTGGGGGCTTGAAAGGGTAGTCTGTAGGGAAATGAATAGACAAGAAGAAGACACCATTGGCGTAAGGGCTGTCTGAGGGTCCCATGATGGTAGCTTGCCAGTGAAACAGATCATCGCCGATAGGGCCAGCAGAGCAGGAGGACGGGGGATCGCTGATAACAGTGTTAGTAATATGACAGACGGGCAACACCAATAGTCGAGCATCTAGCCTCGACAAAAGTTCAAGATGTTACAAACCGATGTTTACTTACATTCCCAGATCCGCAAGTTCCTTGTTGATACGCTTAAGAGCCATGGTGAATTAATATGAGGTCGAGTGTGAGTTCAAGCAAAAGGGGTGAAAGTGCAAAGACGGGGTCTTTTCTAAAAAATTTAATGATATTAAGAACGGAAGAATCAAGGATATTGATGTATTATCAGAGATGCGTCCGATATCGATGGTGGCGATAAAGAGAAGAGATTTTTGATGGAGAATTAAAAAGAGGAAAAGAGGAAAAGGGAAAAGAAAAAAACTTGACGAAAAACCTACAATGTTTATATAATGATGTCCAGCGGTTTACACCAAATAATCCAGTAAGGAATTCAGTCACTTATCGCAAAGTATATCACTATAAAAAGTTCAAAATTATACAGCCACCTCACTTTTCTCTCTTTTGTTCAACAGGTAAAAAACAAAAAACCATGACGTTTTTTCAACGTCAAGGATCTCAAAAAAAAATGTTGTCTAACTGGCGCGCTAACTAGACATGTTTGACATGCTTCGAAGCCTAATTGTCTTGAGCTTTCGTTGCAGAAAAAGCGTAAATGCTCGAAACGTTGTGCGAGTTATGCAGCGTTCATCACCTACTCACTAAATCGTGCTCTTGTGTTTGTGCTCCCTTAAAATCGAAGGGCTCAATCGACATGGTGACACCCAGCGTCTTGAATGAGTAGAAAGGGCAATGTAGTGCATATAGTGAGCACAAGCTGTCAGACTTGTTGGATAGTTTTAACTTTTGCAGTCGGCTTAGCGAACACATAGCCTAGCTCCTTGACGCCTTGCCAGTAAGCTTAGCCTTGTTTCCACCTCAATGGTAGCCTCAATTGCTTCTATTTTCAATTGGACCCATAGTAAGGATGTTTGCTTAATATTACTGTTCAATTAAACGTACTGTTGTGTTGAAGTGCTCTTTAATCGTTGAAAGCTCACGCGTAACTCAGATTCCTTGCTCACGCGAGCTCTTATCATGCCGATCTGCCCAACAGTAGTTCAGGGATACATGAATCCTTATCACATCATGCCCAGGGATCAAGAAACACAACTTTTCAAAGCAGAGGATTTGAAACGGACCATTAATGCGTGAGGAAATAGGATTCAGCCTCTTGGTGTAGTTTGCAGGGTTTCTGCAATCACTATTTAAATTAAAGTATGTATGCTCAATATACCCAAGCTCTGCTGCGTTTATTAATATGGATGAAACAACAGCTTAGCTTTGACAAAGTAGAGATGAGGCTTCAGGCATGAGTTGTGACACAAGTCCTTAGCATTGGATTCAGCAAAGGGCAAAGTTTTAGTAAAAGACCAAGAGATCACAGCAGGCGTCCAGTGGGAAACCCTGCGAATTCGATCCTTGGAGAACGTGAGCTTTGAACCATGTCTATTATGCAAAACAGCAAATGGCGGCTAAAGATCTGCTTCAATGGATCTCTAGTTAACTTGGAGGTTCCTACAAAGGTGAATATGAGAACTTGCCATTGAAATAGTTGCTGAAATCCCTGCTAGTTCAACTGATGGTGAATATAACCAACACATGGCAGAACGGCATATACAATGGTGATGAACCTAGTCAATTAGAACATCAGATAATCTTCTTAAACTTGGGCAAAGAAATCAAATCTAGCTTTGCAAGCATCTTAAAACCAAGTAAGACTCTTAAGAAAGACATTCAGACCATCTATGAGGCAACTGAGTTACCATAAGAATCAAAAACTAGATCAACCTCACTACAATCTAAGTCAAAATCTCTCAAAGTACTAACTTGGTACTTTCAAAGTCCCTGAATCATCCGCATTTGTGCAACTTTCACAGTTTTAGTTTCCCCATATTTTGAAGCATGGAGGAGTTCTTTATAATTTTTTTGTGCTCGGTGAGGCTGATCATGATTTGGGAGGATTAGCATGACAGATGCACGCACCCAGCATGGAGACATGTGGAAATGCGACCTCGGCTAGAAGCAAAGCACCTATGGAAAATGAGCATCCAACACAAAGTACCACGGTGTGCGGTGATTGCTAGAGCTATAGTAATTGAATTTGATTAAGCCTTCAAAATGCAGTTCAATTGGGCCTTGCCAGTCGGTCGTGTTTTGAATTTAAATTCGTCTTTTTTGTTGGAGAACAGTAAACGTGTGGAGAAGAAAAGCATACAGTTCGCCCCGTTTTTTTTTCTTTATTGATACTACTATCCCATCAAATGCTTGCTTGATTTCTGGGCTTTTTTTCCTGCCCTCGGATCTTTCTTTCGTTTCTTTCTTTCTACGCCTACCCACTCACTTAGTATCGCTCTTTCTATTTTGGTTTGTGGTTTTTCAAAGCTAGTCGCTTTTTAACAGTGGTTTGTGTTGGTGTCGTTAGCTGGTCATTGAATCATGGTGGTCCCCATCAAACTGCTCACGCCGTTACGAGTTCCCGCTCACAACGTTACAGCCCAGACCAGCAATGCCAGAAGCGAGGCTAGATCAGTCGCCCACTCGCTAGCGGTGTTTGCGAAAATGCTGAACACGCCGGCCGGCAAGGAAAAGGTAAGAGAATTAGAAATCAGGTTACTGGGAATGGCTTGTATGAATCTGAGCTAACTCTAGGCGGCGCTGTTGCGCGATTTGTGCCTTTTTAGATTGCGAAATTCGTGCAGTATTTTATGAGACTCTTGCTGCGAATGGGCAAGTACCAGGTCTTGGAGAAAGCATTCCAACGCGCCAGGTTTGAATATATGTTTGGCCCAATTGTGCCTCATGTATGTACCATGTCCTAGGTTGTAGGGGTTTTACGATTTTTGCCTAGGCTAACACCAGCACAAAGCTCTCAATGTTTAGAAACATCAACGAGCTCGGAAACTGGATTGATCCAGGCCTTGAGCTCGTGGCCGGTATTCAAGATGCCCCGGCTTCTTATCTCAAGTCGAGCACCCTAATCAGCGACCTCCCGCTCGGCTTGATCCCGTGGCACACCTTCACTTTCAAGTTTATAAAAACCAACGTCGAGTTTTGGAACTCGGTATTTGACGACATCTACTGCATTTGCAAGATCAGGGCGTTCAAGCTCACGGAAAAGCCGTGGCTGTACAAGTTTTCAGACAAGCAGTGCAACAGGCTATGGTTCACGAGCGTGCTGCTGAACCTGTACGTCGAGCGCAAAAAGCTGACGGCCCAGCAGCTGGCGTTCGAGAAGCTGGAGGGGCAGCCGGAAAAAAATGAGAAGGAGCTGAGGGGTCTGGCGTGGCAGCGGCATTTGTCCTTGGTCAATGTGGTCAAACTGCTGGCGGACTTGGTGTTTACAGGTAAGCACGCCACAGAAAGGGTATATGGATTGAGAAGCTAACTGGACAGGAATTGATGTATTTGATTTGCCGGTAGATGGCGTTTACCAGATTGTTTCGGGGCTAATAGCTGCAACTCTGGGGTAAGTTCCGTGTTTAACCTCTCTACTTGAGCTAACGTCAATAGATCATATAAACTGCTCGCAACGACCACTGTATAACCTAGAGATTTCTTTTTGTTTATTTTTTTTTCTAGTAATTCTAATGAACAATACTATGATACACACTAAATCTATGCAATGACCCCCGCTGCTCTAAACTCAGCGATATCCTGCTCAGAGAACCCCAGGTCTGCCACAACCTCATCCGTGTGCTGCCCCAGCGTCGGCGGCGCCCACCGCACCACCGGCTGCGTTTCCGAGTACTTCACCGGCGTGTTCACCATCTTGATCGGCCCGCACGCCGGATGGTCCACCGTCACCACCATGTCCCTCGCCACCACATGCGGGTGCTCCAGCGTCTCCTTCACATCGTTCACGCTAGCATACGGGAACGGCCGGCCCTCAAACACCTCCAGCCATTCCTTTGTGGTCTTCTGGCGGGTGATGGCGGTGATGGCGGGGACCAGGGTGCCGCGGTTGGCGACGCGCAGGGCGTTGCTGGCGTATCTCGGGTCGGACTTCCAGGCGGGCTGGCCGAGCGCGTCGCAGACGTGGCGGAAGAGATTGTCGTTACCGCCGCCGATCATGATGCTACCGTTATGTTTGGTCTCAAAGGCTTGGTACGGGCAGATGCTGGGGTGCGCGGTGCCCTGCCGTCCGCTGTCGGGCTTGCCTGAGATGAGCACGGATGAGGCGATGTTGGCGAGGGTGACGACCTGGCAGTCGCTGAGGCAAACGTCAAGATGCTGGCCGCGCCCGGAGTGAGCGCGGCTGAGGAGTGCTGCCATGATGGAGTTGGAGGCGTAGAGGCCGGTGGTCAGATCGGTGACGGCGACGCCGACCTTGACGGGTTGGCCGTCAGGCTCGCCTGTGATGTGCATGAGCCCCATTTCGGCCTCGACCATGACATCATAGCCCGGTCTTTTCGCGTATGGCCCCGTCTGGCCGTACCCCGTTACCGAGGTGTAAATGATCCTCGGGTTGATTTCCCTGAGCTGTTCATACCCGAGCCCATACTTTGCCAGGGTCCCTGGTACGTAATTTTCCACAAACACATCTGCCGTTTCCACCATTTTCCTCACAATCTGCTGCCCTTCCTTCGACTTGAAATTGATGCCCATCGACTTTTTATTCCGATTCACCGCCAAGAAGTAAGCGCTCTCACCGGGGCCCCGCTCGCTGTCAACCTGGCCGTCCTTGGTCTTGTAGGGCGCGTAGGGCGGGCCCCAAGCTCTGGTGTCGTCGCCAGTAACGGGATGCTCGAGCTTGATCACGTCAGCGCCGAGATCAGCCAGGATCTGTGTGCAGTAAGGGCCGGCCAGCACTCGCGTGAGATCAAGAACCTTAACTCCTTCGAGCGGGAGCCTTGTCGCTGAGGTCGAAAAACACTTGCGCGCGACTTGGGCTAGCACTGTTACAGATCTATTAGGTAGTCTTCTAATTAACAGCGTTTTCATTTTGTCGTTGGTGATGTTACAAGTCTTGGGTGTAGTAAAAGGGAGATCAAAGGCTATAAAAAGGTTACCCCAGGAATTTTTCAACGCTTGCACCGCGGCGGTTGGCGGTTGTTGGCCCAGGCGGCTAAATCGGATGCATGAACCCTCCCAACTTACTCTGCGGTAGCTCATTGTAGTTTTCAGATCAAGGGCAGAAATTGATCTCGAGGGCTATGGGCCAAATAAGGGACTGTTTTTAAATCAAAACGGCTATCTACCGTTGTATAAAGTGCGGTTAAGTGAATTCTGTTGAAGAGCAATGGTTTTAAATAGCTGGGTTTGCAAGCTCTTATTATAATCCTCAGCGCTTATTCTTTAAAGTGAGTTTGGTACATTCTTCAATTCCTAACAGAAAGCTTCAGCGACAGTACTTCTTCAGCGCTTCAATCTCCATGGTGTCTCCCATGTATACTACCCGTTTCTAGATATGACTCTCAGTCAATCCCTCTTTTAGTCAGGCCCTAAAGTCAATAGCCGATCATTGCTCAAGCTCAGACTCAAACCAGGCACCTCTTAAACAAGCAAGCCCAAAAGTTTAGAACTGTCAGCATAATCAAAACAGGCTAGGTTTGCAAAAACATTGGCTTTGTTAATATTACAATATTATAAATTCTATATATATATATTGAATTGAACTGACGTTGTTTGGATGTAGAAATGATCGGCTTCGGAGATCAAGGATTAAGACACGATTGACTGAGCTAGGTCCATACTTAGCAGCTCGGATCCCAAGGATATATATACGTGTAGTATACTTGTGGTACTCTCACAGTACCTGCAACTTTAGTATACGAAGGATTTCTGTTTCAACTTTAGCATATACACTCTCAAGCTTGGTTCGACATTCAGCGTGAAACGCTGAGTAACTTGGTCGTTCTACCATTTAATATGGTATACTTTGTGCCTGATTCTAGAATTAATTGAAATGGAGAAGATCAATGATTTCAAAGCCTAAGAACCCAATTCTGTCGGACTTGTGTCTCTTGAGGCTAACGGAGAGTTGACTACTTCTATATATACATATATCTTAATCTGCTTGTTTACAGTGTGGAGTCAAATTTAACGTCAAAGCCACGCTCTTCTATACTTAGTTGAGTCTTTTATTATTAGAGCAGTACGTAGTCAGGTTTATGGGCGGCTCTCTCCAGCAGGCCAGAAACTTGGTTGTAGGGCGTTGTAGTTGAAGTTAACTTGGTGTATCGAGCACAGCGTCTTGAAATTGGATCGCAAAATGACAGCTCGACTTAGTAGTGTTTTGCTGAACCAAGCTGAATTGATCTTCCACCATTGCGTCTTCGTCCTCAGACTTGCAACCCGCAATTCATCTTTTAAAATCTTTTAAGAATCCAGAGGTTAGTTTGCTTGTTCATTTTAGCTTACTGGCACGGAGTTATTGGGCTTGGACCTTGAATCGATCCATGTAGGGCGTCTGTCTAAGCCCATAACATACCAAAACCATAAACTTTGTTGAGAGCCTGGGGCGGGCATCCCCGGGAGTGGCAGTTTACAATTGTAAAGCTGGCTCAAGATTTTACGGTCAATTTGGAAAGACCGCACGCAAGTGAATATTGTCTATTAAAAGAAACGATTTAGTAGAGGAAGAATGGCTATTGTATACAGACGCCTCAAAGAAGCTTAGAATGCCATTGTAAAGAAGCCTCAAGGAAGAAAAGAAGAAAAAACCACTCAAGCGTGCTTAATTTACCTTACAGTCCGTACATACCAGGACCAAACGAAAGTAATTACCTCACTGGTTTCGTCAGATAAACAGACAATGGATATATGGGTGTTCAAAATATTTTTAATGAGATGGGTCTTTAGACCATCATGGTGAATCTACACTGTTTGTTGTAATGCTGAGTGTGCACATGCTTTTGCTTCGAAAGTCGCCGTTTATACTTTTCTGCCAATGGTTTCTGCCAATGCTTGGATGTACTCCTGCTGCTGAACTTGAAGTCGGCACAAGTTCCAAGCCTGGCCAAGCAGAACTGTAAAAATAATAATACAAATCGGCCTAGGCAGCGTCATCATGGTAACATTGTGAACTGGTAAGAGTATAAGAATAATAATTGAGCAAAAAAAAACATTTATAGAAAAAAAATTTCAAGATAACAATATTAGAAACCGAAACTAGAGAGAGAAAATAATGAAATAGATTTTTTTTTTTGTTTTTTTAGTAATAGTAAGAGAGAAACTTTAGAGTAGAAAGGAGGGTGTAGAGAGAGATGGTGAACTGCCAAACATTGGGTGGTGTCTAGCCAACGAATACAAGAATGTTGATATTTTTATGCTGTCGTTACAAGTGCGCCTGCTGTGTTTTTTTTTCGTTTCGTTCATGTTTGATTAACACAGGCAGTCAAGGCACAAGCAGCAGGCCAGACCAGCACAGAGACCGCAGCAGCATCCGTCATTCGACTTCTCGGGCTGCTGCTGGACGTAGATGGTCTGGGGAGGAGGCTGCTGGGGGTAGCCCTGCTGGGGGTAGCCTTGCTGGGGGTAGCCCTGGGGAGGAGGGTAGCCCTGCTGGGGGTAACCTTGGTGGCCTTGCTGGGGCTGGTTGGTTGGTTGGTTGGTTAGTGACTCTAATAGAAAAAGAGCAATTGAGAGATCAAGATGGACTAGGTACGTACGTAGGACATGGTTGATTAATTAAAGGTTGTGGTTGACAAGGGAAGAAGGTGTGTGTTTGGTTGATGGAAAGAAAAAAAGGAAGGAGGAGGAGAAGGGGAAATGGAAAGTCAATTTATAGGGGGAGATTGAAACGGCCATATATGAGATATTTTATACGTACTAAATTTACCAACTTATTTTTTTTATTTTAATTTTTTTTAATTTTTTTTTTTATTTTTTATTTACATATATATGAGAGACAAACACGCCTTGGTTCTCTTCTTTGATTTGATATCAATCACACTTTGATGTCGCTGTCTCAAAAGGAAAAAGGGCGCTCAGCTATTTTTTATTCTACTGCAGACAGGCACATTTGACTTTCCCGATCATATATATATCTCGATCCATTGAGGTATGTGTATGTATATATACCCAAGAATCCAAAACAATAATACCAGCACTGCAAATATCAACAAATAACCAGCACTGATCCCTACATATATATATAACAAGAATCTTCAAACTCTTTACATGGTTTCTTGGTTAACAAGATATAGTAAGAGAAGAAAGGATATCGATATATATGGCTTCAGTGAGACATTTTTTGTTCTTTTTGATGAATTAATTCATGAAAATGTCCATCCAATATTGATAACAAAAAAAAAAAAAAAAGAAACCTCCCCTTACTTGGATATCTTCTAATGATTGTTCTGCGAAAGCCCTAACTAGTTTCATTGCGGCTACTGCGCTAACTATAGATAATAGAAAGGGCAGTGTATACAGAGTGGCTATGCATGTCATGACGACTGGTTGTTCTTTACCTAAAACACCTATGGTTTCTGTCTCCATGATTTTCATCCATCTATGCTCAAGATATCAAGATATCGATCAATGAATTCATGAAAATGGTTTCTTCGCTTGTTTTTGCTTCTATTCGTGCTGACCTTAGCCATCATCGCCATAGCCATCATAGCCATCGCCAGCTGATATATATAAACACATATATATGGTCAAGATCCTTCTAACCTTGGTTTACTTGGTCTGAACTTTATAAACCACAATAAAACAAATTTAACAAACATAGCCAATATATTGAACCAAAACTACTAAGCCTTAACCGTAATTGAACCTTTTTTTTTTTAAAATAGTTTCATCAGCTGGGTGGATCGCCCACAGTTATTATTGTTTAGAAAAAGTTAACAGCAGCAAGAGATAGCTAGCCTAACCACTTGCTCAGCTACAATGACAGTATATTGCCTAAACATATGTTCACAGCCTAGGTAGTCGATGTCAGCATGTATACACATATTGGTAGTCTACATGTCTTGGCTTTCGGCTAGTGGCTCGGTGCCACTCTCTCTTATGCCACCCGTCTTGAAATCAAGGCCGAAGCAGCCCTAACTTCCCTCATCAACTGGTATTGATCCATGTAAAAATTCCACTATCATAGCCAATACTATCCTTCGCTGCGTTCAAAGAAGTAGTGGTCTTCATACCATCCTGTAATATCTCATCTCATATTCACTCATGATTTTCATCGATTGATCAGTAGTAGGTGTTTTGACACTGGCAGAAATCAACTTGTGATGGCCTCAATAAGTTCAACATATGAACAGGTCGACATCAGAGCTCAATATTTCAATCTCATCGTCATCTCCATCTCGATCGATGAGCTGTGCTTCAAGACCTATATAGAGATCTCTTTGTTTGTACGACTTTATCTCTCTTGTTTTATACAGCTTATAATGAAGACCTGCCCCAGATTTTTTTTTTTTTTTTTTTTTTTTCCTTGTTGTTTCGCAGGTCTACATTATCTGCCATCACCACCAACTGAACTCAACCTTCTTTTTTCCTTCCAAATCGTCTATTCCATTCAATTCCATAGTCATATATTCCTCATTTATTCTATTCAATGATTTCTCTTCGTTTCTAGAGTAAGAAGCAAGGTCTGGCTTTACAATGGCTGGCTAGCTCCACCAGGGTTACTACCGCCGCACCACATGCACTCAAGTCCAGCCATTTTATTTTAGTACCGTTTAGTGTGTGCGCGTAAGTGAACAACGATACAACAACCCATAAAAAATATATATTCAGCCTACTCTTTGCTCTCTTCCTGACCTCTCTTCTGTTTTTTCTCATTATCATTGAATTCGCTCTCACCGTAAATTTTCTTTATTCATGGCAAGCCGTTCGTCCCGTAAGGAGGCTACGGTCTTGTATGCCTCCAACACAAAACCAATCAAAGCAGCCCCCAAACAGAATCAGCAGAAAGAAGGAACCAGGCTGGAAGATATCCAGAAGGTCCAAAGCGCATTTTATAAAAATTTTACGTTCTCAAAGACACAGGATGTCTTTTCGTGTAACGTCCTGCCTAGGCCGCTCATCTGTGAGCTCATTGATAAAGCGACCGATCAGCTCTTGGAAAAAAAGGGTACGTTTGCACACACACTTATACTATGATAATACTAACTCAGCAAAGGACATGAAGCGCCGTTTGTGCTGCTGCCGTTCAGACCGAACTTGTACGAACATGATATGATTACGAATATCCCGGTCGACACCGAAGACGTCAAGCGTGTTGTTGAGCAGGTGTTCCCGAAGAGCAAGCCCATTGTGACGGGCAGCGCCCTGGATTCGATTCTAAACAAAGCCGACGTTTATACGCTAGCCGGCGTGCTCAAATGGTGCTGGGCAAGACTGCCCGGCGGCGTCATCACCTGGAAGTTTTATGAAAAATTCAAGGAAGAAGAAAAAAGAGGCAAGTACAAAGACGACGCTTATAATACTCTGGTCCCGCGCATCGCAGAGTCACCCGCACATGCTAGAATCATTACGCAGTTTTTTGTGCTTTTGTTCAAAATCTCGGGCAAGCAGAAACGTAACGGCCTGCACGGCCGCAAACTGGCGCGGTTGGCAGGGTTCTGGGCTTTTGAACTGTTGCACTCGAATAAAGAAGCGCCCACCAACTTTGGCGGGGGGTTGACGTGCTGGAGCAAAGCCGCAGAGGCGTGCTTCCACATGTACCTAGCGTTTCTGAGAACGCTGTTCCCGAAACCGGGCAAGGACGTGTATCTGCCTCGCACCCTGGAGGAACTGCTGGTCACGGAACAGTATCCGCCAAAGCCACTGGCGTTCTCGCAGCCGATCGCGGTGCCCAAGATCACGCTTACGGTGGGCCGCCTGTCGGCCAGCCCCATGGTGCTCTTGAGACGGGTTGCAAAGGCGATCAAGCTGGACGAAGCGGCGTTCACGGACGACGAGTACAATACGCTTTTTGCATTGTTTGAGAATCCAGAGGCGGTGGAAAATAGCATGTCAGCCGAGTCGAAACGGATCTTGGTTGAAATTACAAAGGAAAACGATGTGCTGGGCAGGGAAAGGCAGCTCAAGATTAAGGATACAGCGTATCTTCCTTATGACGTGCGGTGCAAGACCTGGTCCAAGTACTACAACCACGCTTGTGTGGATCCAGTCACAGGCGATCTCCACAGACCACTGACTAACTACGTTTACGAGGCGGGAACCCGTGACAGATTGCTGGACGACCAAAAACGGAGCTCAGAGTCTTATAATCACCGTCTGGCGGCACCCTACCCATCCAACTCGTACCCCTCAGCACCTTATCCGACTTCCCCGGTTCTGGCCAACAGCCAGCCGTTGCAGGCCGAGACCTGGCAGAACACGCTGCACTACTACAACCGCACGCGCGATGACCCCCGATACGACAACTTGGAAAATTGGAACAAGCAGCGCAAGATTGCGGCCGAGTACAACGTGACGTGCAAGCTGGCACGCATTGACATTGACGACTTTTTTGTGTGGGTCTGGATGTCCTCGCTGTCGCCTGAACAGACCGAGGTTGCAAAGGCCCTGTTTGGCCGTTCGGTAGTGGTGGAAGTAGACACGGAGGACGGCCGTCGCTGGGTTGTGGTTGAGGAGATTCTTCACCCGAAGCCGCCGCCCATGAAGTTGAGCACGAATGTGACGGATATTCCGTTTGAGAAACGGGCTGTCAGCTCGCCGGTTAAGCCGGTGGTCAAGCCGGTGGCCAAGCCTGCACCCAAGCCCAAGGTTGACAAGAAACCTGTGCGCTTTGAGGAGCCAAAAGAAATGCCAGAGCCCGTGGTGACAATGCCCGAGCCGGAAGTTGACTCAGAGTCGGAGGAAGAGGGGACGACGCATATCAAGTTCCATTTTGACAACATGGACCCGCTTGTGAACGCGGTCGCAGAGCGCCTGAAAAAGTACAACACGGACCACCAAACCCAGACTGACGAAGCAGTGGCTGTCCAAACTGAGGAAGTCCCTGAGCCTGCTGTTTCAGCGGACGACGGCAACAGCAAGGGCTGCCAAACAACTCACCCCGCCGTAAGCAGGGGCACCGAACCTCAGGTCTCAGTCCAGCACAGCGTCGTGCAAGATATCCGGGTATCTCCATCGATCGAGTCAGCCGAAAATGCCCGCAAACCGCAGCCGTCCCGATCCTACGAAGATGTCATCAACGCCATCCCCTACCTTAACATCTCCGACGACGTCGAGGCCGACTCATTTGTGACGCCCATCTTGTCCTCGGCCCCGTACTACCCGACCGCGGCCCCGATGTCGAAGCTCGCGGTGCCTAAGAAAGGGGCCCTAAGGTCGCCGCCTTCGAACGCTGAGCACTTTGTGGTGTCGATTGACACGTCCCATGAGTCGGGCTCCGGCCGCCGCGTCGTGTCCATGCCTGCCTATCCCCAAGCCACCACTGCGTCCAACTACCGCGACCCGTTGGGTGACTCGGATGACGAGCTGCACACGCAGCCTCTGGCGTCAGCGCCCCGGTCCAGCATGCGCCCGCCTCCGCCGGCGCCCATTTCAGCCGCCGAACGCGAGGCCGCACAGGCGTTAGAAGACAGCTTGCTGCAGCAGACGCCACGCACGCTGCCGAGCCAACCCCCCGGCGGCGTGAACTTGAACCTGCCACGTCAGATGCCTTTCCGGAACAGCGCGGCATCTGCTTCGGCGGCGTGGAGCACGGGCACGGGCACAAGCGTGAGCAGCGGTGGCAGTGGCGGCAGCGGCAGCAACTTGAGGTGGAGCCAGCCGGCGAACCCGCAGATGGGAGGTTCTCCGCAACGATTGCCGCAAGGCCGGCCACCTTTTGAGTCTCAGGAGCAGCAGTATCAACACCAAGGACCTGGTTTGGACAAAAACAGGCCACGGGGGCGATCAATGCAGCGGGACTCTTACTACGCTCCCGGCACAGGTCAGGTTCCCCGCAACATGTCGCAGTACCAGCACCAGCCGCAACAGGGATTTGACGAGAGCGTGCCCCGCGGGTTTGCGAGGCCACCTGGCTTTGCGCCTAATCCTGCATCAGAGCAGTCGCCTTCGGGGAGCCGGTTTGGCGACGAGACCAGTCGCAGCGGTCCTGGTGGCCACGCGCCGCACCCCTACCGCTCCGTCGAACTGCAAGGAGGTCTCGAAACCGGTCCCTTGCCGCCTGGATCGACCTCTAACACCAACTTTGGCAAGACACGGCCACCTAGGGGCGTAAACAGTGGCCCCAGCGGCGGCGGCGGCGGCGGGTACCAGCAACAACCGTCACCCGACAGTTTCAAAGATTTTGGATACGGGTCGGACACGAACTACAGGTACGATCCGCGCGAAAGGCCCCAGGACTCACCGGACTCGGGGTATGCGCGGCTTCCGCTTAGAGGCAGTGCGAACCAACGTAACGTGACCTACGGCGGTGGC
>JAKTUH010000085.1:0-48170 GCA_030556585.1 Geotrichum carabidarum
TTTTTTTTTTTTTTTTTTTTTTTTTTTTTTTTTTTTTTTTTTTTTTTTTTTTTTTTTTTTTTTTTTTTTTTTTTTTTTTTTTTTTTATTGTGATTGATCAATCAGGAATAGCCTGCCTTACCTATATATGGCATAGAACTGCTATAGGCTTTCTTTTTCAATTATCAAAAGCAAGGTTGTGGCCATGCGTTTGTGTTCTGTGGCTTGAATATACCCAACGACAAGGCTGAGGAGGCTCACTTTCTTTCTAGAATATTATAATGAGTTGTTCAGTTATAATCTGAGCGTGGCCCGGTCTATGAGTCCAAGACTTTTGCGCATGCACGTCCTCAACACTTTTCCATATATATATCCATGGAGTTAGCGCGCTGGTTGTCGTTGGCTGGTGTTGCCTGATTGGAATTAGAGCGATGTTTTTGGACAAATTCAAACAAGGGCGGAACATGTGCACGCGCTCAACCCACACTCGCGGTGGGACCGGCTGGACTCGTTTGGGAGGGCCGAGAGCGTCGTCTTTTGGCTTGTGGGTACTATAGATAAACATGACGCATATATGGCTATAGTTGAAAATGGGCTAATCTGTGGTATATGAATATTTCAAAAGTTGGATAAATGCGAATATGTGAATATGTGAATATGTGTGTATACAATTGGCCGTGCACGACTAGTCTATACCTGGTTTGACCTCGAAGAACTCAAATTAATCCTGGGCCTTGGTAGACTGCCTTGGACCATTTTGCCTAGCTATATATGCAAGTAATGTGAGCCCATAATTTGGACAAAATAAAAAGGGAGCGTCAAGAGGTGAAAGACCGCGGATTGAGAACGAAAGAAAGCACAAGGTTCAGTGAACAAGCTTAGGTTGGGAAACGACCATATGGTTTGAATATTGCCACAATATATATATTATAGCCAAGGTTAGAAAAGCAGAATTAAACAAGGTTGAACCAACAGTGGACAAGGTTCAAAGGCCGTTTAGACTCTGCCTGCATATAGACCTAGGAATGTGCTTCTTCTAATGCGTGTATTATAAAGGGTGTAGGTGTATCAAAAGCCTACTCGACACAAAAAAAGATATCATCATGTCACCATTGATCCGATTCCGTTAATTCTCTGAAATTACCATCTGGTCATCGTTCTAAAATAGCCCCTGCTACTCTACACTTTCAATGCTCTACCAATATGCCGATATCTTTAATTTTTGTTGCAATCCTCCTTTTGTGATGGCTAGCCTACCCTGAATTTGACTTTTGCTAAATTCTTTCAACAACTTCATAGATATAGCTAGCTAGCATTATTTCCAAAATAAATTCATTTCTTTACAATGAAAAACTATTGCAACAAAATGAGCCGACAAACAACGCCAGGCCGAGCGTGCCGCCGGACTTTATAATCAATCCGCTTCCATGTATATGTGAACCTATCTCTATTTGTAGATTGGCCCCTATTTGGCATCCTTAATCAAGGCATTGTCACTACATTTGAATAAATACGCTTATGGGGCCGGCCTACTCATATTTAGTCATGGCGACTCATCTTTATGAATAGTCGGGCATAAGTAGTAGACAGAGACATATGCAGACATTCATTCAAGCAGAAAAAGTTGGGCACAGGTTAGGTTGACGGCTAGCATATTTTTCAGATCAATAAATCTACCAATATCAACACAACTGGATTCAAGATTGAAAAAAGTCATTACATGTATTCTAATTAAGCGCTGCATAGGGGGGTTTATAATAAGTGTAAAGGATTTGTATGGAGCTGGTGGGCTTTGCCTTATATCAAGGGCGGTAGTGGGCCAATTGCTCTATAGATCGGCCTTGACAACCATATGGCAGCGTATACATACGACAGTCCCATATATATGCAACTGCAAAAAAAGCGTGTTTACGATATCGCTTAATTAATATTAACAAAACCAATCGGTCACCGGCAAGCGTATACGCGGGTGTCACCAATAGTGAGTTGGATGCTTTTGGGCAGGGCGACGGGCTTGAACCTACTTTGAATCCATATATACATAGCTAAAGCCTTGTATGTATAATCTATAGATGTAAGAAAAAAGGTCAAGGCAGCCTGTACGTAGCTACGTACTGTATTTTATAAAGCCATGGACTCAATCCACGCCTTGCCAATGATAATTGGATCAAATTTATAAACAAACAAACAAGCAAACAAACTAAAAAAGATCTGTAACCTTGCGCTATTGCTCTCATCCAGTTGAACCTGCGTAGTGCATACGTGTGCTCAAGATTTTCTCTGGATATGCTTCTAGGTGCTTTAATTTGCGGCTGTAATTGCAGCGAGTGCTTTACAAAGAATGAGATTTGCGGGTGTAGATTATTGCATATACAGCTATAGCCAAGCAAACCTTCAGGTCACAATATACAGATAGTTAAGGTTTGGAAATTTATGACACAATTGACCATGGTAACGTTGGATGGATCTCAAAATATTGCTGGAGTAGTGAGCTACCACTGTTTTGTTTATTTGCCAAAAAGTCAGTTTTTTTTGGCTTTTGTGTCTTGAATTTGGCGCATATATGGATGTTTGAGACCAAAAAGCACCAGCCACACACACGTCGACTCTCCACCTCCACTTTTTCCGTTTCCACAGCCGTATTTCTTCCCCAGTTTCTCACACAGATCTACAGGTAGACAGCAAATCTTTTGGGCCTACCCCAAAATTTCCAATATATATATATATATATATATATTGAACCTACTTTATTTCCAATCAATGTCTCTAAATCGACGTTGTATATATATGAAAACAAAAAGGATTGACATTTGGAAGCGCCGATCTTGGGTATCTCAAGATATTCTCTAAAACAAAGCTGTTTCCTGTCACGGACCAATGCAGTGCAAATCTACGAAAAATCCAATTGATATATATATATATACATGTCAATTGAGAGATCAACAAAAGAACAACATGGCCGCGTGATCAGGCCGATACTTGACTGACTATGTTCAAAATGGTGGTTGCTTCCATGGACTATACGTTATAAACTCTACTGAATCTTTTCACAGATGTACATATGAACGTCTGGCTGGCTATGTAGAGCAGCTGGAGATGGCAAATGAACATTTATATGAACTGATTTCCTTGTTTGTTCGGTGGTAGCCACAGCAATATTCTGCTGACCCTTTTGCAAGCTTGGCTGAACTCAAAAAGCCTGAACCTAAAAACTGAGGGGTTGTACACACATACCTGTCAAGCTCAATTGACCAGCTGAGAGAGTCCTTGTAAGGCTACCTGTCTGGTCTTTGTAAACTGAAAACCTTGGTATCAAGCAGGACCAAAGGAATTGATATGGAAGAAGAACCCTCCATACCAGAGGACAAACCTTTGCATTGAATTTCCTGTATTTCCTGTATTTCCTGTATTTCTTGTATTTCATGTATTTTATGTATTTTAGACCGGTCAATCTATTACGATAGGGGCAATTGTAAACAAGACCTGACTTTTCTTTTCTTTTCTTTTCGAAATTTCAATGCACAATGCACCTACTGATAATCGATGAACGATCTCTCTCTTTTATATATAGACTTTTATAAAGTCACTCATAATGAAATAAAAAAAAGCAATTATACAATTTGGAAAATTCGCGAATCTCAACCTTTTTGAGATTTTACCCTAGCCCTGAACTTCTACCCAAGTTCTCCATATTATATATATAAAGAGAGAGTGTGGACAACCACTATAGTTTGTTTGTCAATTGTTCGCTCCAAGGCCAGAAAAAGCAATGACATCAACTCATGACATCAACTCGCCAATTCAAATAAATAAAAGAAAAGAAAAAACCCCCAAAAGAAAACCCCAAATTCCGAATCAAGTCAGAAAACACATGAAATGGGAAAGGTACCAAATTTTTTTGAATTCTAAATTTATGAAAAAAAAAAAAAAAAAAAAAATTCATGAATCAAAGATCTAACCGTTTATAGAAGCGCTGAATAGGATGTATATTGCTTATTTGGGTATTTCATGTCACGACTTATGTAATCCATGTAAGGGTTGGTTTTTTTTAGAAATAAAGTTTGTTATGTAATATATATATATATATATAATATATGGAAGTCTTAAGCTACTACCACAGTTGTCAATGTTGGCATGACGATGGCCCCCTTGGGTCAACAGCCAGCGTCTGATATGAGCCTCTACGTAGGAGGTATATATTTATATATATATATTGATTGTAAACAAACAAAAGCCATGACCCAGACTGCAAGGAAATCATTCTTTGCCAATACTACAACTTTTTTTATACAGACTTTATTCGGTTAAGATTGTAGCAGTGAAAAAAAAAACCCCCGGCGTAAACTTCAAACCGAGCCAGTAAGTTTGAGATATCAAAATATGAAATATTAATTCAAGGCTAGCCTACTTTACTAGCCTCTTTTTCTTTCATTTCTTTTTTTTTTTTTTTTTTTTTTTTTCATGGAATCCAAAAGAATCTACGACAATTTATTGATCAATACAATTGGTTACGACTCATCTGCAGTCATTGCAATTGGAGAAATATATACATCTATTTATTATGAAAGGCCGATATATATATCTGGCAATAAAAAGGGATCCACTTTTGAGGTTTTGAGTCGAGAAAGCGCGCGCGTGTGGCTTATAAACAAATTATTTACATGTTGTGCGCCAACTTCAAGTGCCAACAAGTGCCAACAAGTGCCAACAAGTGCCAACAAGTGCCAACAAGGGTGTACAAACGCGTCCAGCTGTGGCAAAGTGATTGAGTGGCTTTCACACCAATTGCAATTGGACTGCTACATGTATATGCTCATCGCTATTTGCATAGAGGCCGACCATCATGAGCTGCATCCACCAATCCAGTAACAGCAGTTGTTGACCGTCACTCATTACTTTTATATAATTTAAATAAATAATAAATGGACAACTCGCGTTTGTCTTTTCTTTTTTTAATATCAAATACCGATTTGTTCACATGCATGAGCCCAAGTGAACCTTAATCCCAAAATGGCTCAAATATGCAACTACCGTTCTTTTCTTTTTTTTTCTTCCTAAATTTCCAACTGCTGAAATGTATTTTCTTTTCTTTTTTTTATAAAGGTAAACACAAAAACCAAATTCGCCCAGATACCTCTATCTATAAGTCCCTTTTCTTGAAATCCAACTGTCCCATGAAAATTATAAATACCAGGCCATCTCCTCTCTCCTTCAAGTCCTCTTCTCAACCACCCTTCGCTTTATACACTCGTTTGACCATCCGTTCACTCGCTATACCCTTTTTTGATTCATCTAATTTCTAATCATGCAATACAAGGCTGCTCTCGCTCTCGGCGCTCTGTTCGTCTCCCAGGCCATGGCTGACTACAAGAACGAAACCACTTCTTTGACCACCCTCACCCAGACCATTACCAAGTGTGTCCTGGACATCTGCACCCCCGTTGTCACCGTCACCACCTGCCCTCTGACCACCTCCACCATCACTGTTACCTCCTGCAGCGATAACAAGTGCAAGCCCGTTCCCACCGTGACCGTGTGCCCCGTCATCTCCCCCGTCCCTCCTCCCAAGATCACCAAGACCTGCACCATTGACTACTGCTACGAGAACAAGTGCACTCCCGTCGTCACCGTCACCGTCTGCCCCCCTACCTGGGCTCCTCCTGCCACCATCACCCTCACCAAGACCACAGTCACCGTCACCAACTGTGTTGCTGATGTCTGCAAGCCCACTCCCACCGTCACGACGGTCGAGGTTCCCTGCACCACCTGTGTCATTGTTCCTACCTGGGCTCCTCTCCCCACCGTCGCTCCTGCTCCTCCTGTCACCACCGTTGCTCCCAAGCCGCCCTGCACCACCTGTGTTGCCCCCGTTCCTACGGGAGTTGCGCCTGTCACCGTCAACGGTGCCCAGAAGCAGGTTGCTGGCGGTGTCCTGGCTGCTGCCGGTCTCATCATGGCTCTGTTGTAAGCAACAAGTCCAGCCGTTTGATTTGAGAGAAATTTTTTAAAATGTTTTTTTCGGAATTTGAACACAATTTGATTTATTATTATTATTATTATTATTCTCTATTTAAATAAACAACAAAAACTTTTTTTGTTTTTTTTTTATTAAATTTTTTTTTTATTATATTTTACTTGCTATTTTGTTTATGACCTTTTGAGAACTCCAAGCTTCAATTCTAGCAATTTTTGTCTGTTCATCTCTCGGTTGGAAATTGGTGTCTGCTGGGTGTAATTCCAAGAAAGTGCTGGGTCACAAACCCGATCCAGAATGCATACAATTTTGCAAGTTGAGTTTTTTTGGCCATACTAGCTAGTATTGCCAATGCCCATTAGGCTATAGATGGAGATATGTATACAGAGACCAGCTTAAATATAGAGAGAAACGTTGATCTTACAATTGGTATAGCATTAAAATAAAGGGTTTGGTTGCAATATTTTTCATTCCATGCGTGTGCAGGTTGCTTCAGCTAGCGCTGATGGTCATTCTGAGCCCGTGGATACGGGGTGTTGACCTTTTTCATTTTTGAAATTTAGAAATTCACATTGTTTGATTTAACGTAGTCTACTGTGAACTGGGTTGGAAAAAAAACGTCCTCTGTATATAGTTTGAATAATGAAATAGGCATATATATCAAGGTGTGACTTCCATGGATATATCTTTGAATAACGTTCATTGCTGAAAGGCTCAATAACGTCTAACTAAAACAATGACTCTGGATCGTCGTGCCTACCATGTTTGGAAGCAAACACTTGGAATAACGTAGCTTACAGGAAGCTATAGGTTGTAGGTGTTGAGATGTTGAATGCTAAGGTGGAGTAGACGTTAGATAGTCTCTATTCGGGCTTGTTTGTATCCATGATCGTGTACACTGCTATGGTTACGCTGTCTTGACTTTTCATTGTGCTTTTAATCATATAGCTATATCTTATGGGATTGCATGTCCAAGTTCAGTGAATTCTTGCCTTTGTACATCTCTATTGAGCTTGTCGCTGATCATGTTTACATCCTAGGCTATCCATGACTTCTTATAAGTGTGCACAGCGCCCTTCCTGGACAAGATTTTTCAAGTCGCACCAAAGAAACCACGACATAAAAAAAGGGCCGATGAAGATGACGACCATGCACACGATTGGGGTGATAGCTCAGGGAAAAGGGATATAGTTACAAGTATCAGGCTGGCCAAGGATTGCAATGAATTTTTGAGACTTTTGCGAATGTCAAAAGAAAAGGATCATATAACATGGAATGGAGCTGGACCTGCGATTGCAAGGGATGAAAACGGTACCTTAAGCCCAGCCCAGGGATAGAGAGATTCAACCTTGAAAAAAAAAAAAGGAAACAGAGTGGATCGTAGGGATATAGTTATGACACGCGTGCCGTCGCTAATTGACCAGGTGCGATTGCAATATTATGGGGAATTGGTTGGATGGGTCTTGACAAATAAATTTATATACACATGTAGGGGAAATTTCTAAACTGGGCCTACTACATGGTCATAAAAACAAAAAAGCACTCAGCAAGGGAGATCATATCGACACATGCGACAGGCTGAACACATTGATTACAAGAATCAAGCAAAACGACTCAACGTTACTCACATTTCAAGAGCTGCAAACGCACGCTGGCCGGCCACAATGGACGAAAGGTATCCGCCAACTCTAGATTACCTCAAACCCGAATAGAGATCTACACCCAGCACAGCACATACAGCGCAGCACAGCACAGCGCAGCACGCGCTGAACAGAAAAAAATAGATATCGAGCAAAGGGAAGGTGGATGGGACGCGGCGGACATGAATTGAAACCAATACGGAAGAAGGAGCTAGGGATATCAGTACTCGTCTAGATAGGAAAAGTAAACTTGAAAACGGCTTTTTGAGTCCACGATAGATATATCATGTTCACGTTTAACAAGACAGATCAAGTCGCTCCATTACATGGTCTGTCTCAATCACAGCCACCGGTTCATCGACAAGTGCATGGGCACATGAAATGTATACAAGCTGGATTCATTCACTGTATAAATGTATTCTAAGGTGGGCGCACCCATCCACAGAGATAAGGCTGTTTGTTTTGGAATATGTATGGCATGGCACACTATTTACCATATCCATATGGCTATAGATATCTATATATACCATATGGAGATATCAAAAGATTGTTAGGTCAAAGTAGGCGAAGAATTTTAAAATAGGAAAAAATGGTGGAGATGGGTTGCCTAGGTTGCGTATACATATGGTTGTTTTGCATTTGCAATTTTATGAACAGCAGCAGATCTCGAGTGGGAACTTGCTCCATGGCTACTTTCTCTTACATTTTATTTCTCTCTTTCAAATAGATCATATATACTCCCCTGGTTATAATATTCTTGTAGGTTTTTTTTTTTTTTTTCAAAGACATGTATATGACAAGGTCACTCAATATTAATTATAGTTGGATTTTGAGTTTTCAACTATAAACTTTTCAAGTTATGGAGCACCCAATTGTTATTGGTCGAAAAAGAGAAATTGATCGGCAGACAAGCCAGAAGGTGAACAAATATATATATATATAAGACTCAAAATAAGATTGCGATATGGGCAGGCCACATTGGGGTATACATAGGCAAAAGATGGTCATGAGAAGGTAACTGGTATACACAAAGAGCAAGGCTGCGAGATACAGTAGCCTAATAGAGGTCTATGGCTACGAGACTTTTGAGTTCAGCGTACGGGTGAGCTAGCTAGCTCTAGAGTGTAATGTGATGTAGAGTCAATAATAATAATAAAAAGCCAATGATGAGCTGGCTAGCTGAGCTGAGCTGCAGCATGTTGACAATTTGAGAAACGTCTACAGCGGACAGTATCAGAAGTTGAAAACATTTTAAAATCGAGAAACCATCAATTATAAGCGAGTATACAGACATATAACAAAGTTAGACTCTAAACGACATCAAGGATTGTAAATATTAAGCGAATTCTAAAAGCGCGCTGTCTTGCATAAATCCAGTTGAGTTGAATTGGTCTGCCCAAACCTAGCTATACAACTTTGAATTGAATCAAAAAGTGTCCTTTCTTGCAAGGCCATATGTATGTCATCGAGACTGCATAATAATTATAAATTTTTTGGTGCCAACAAGCACGGTTTTTACTTTTGGAACTCCGACGGGCAAAGAAAAAAAAAAAAAAAACAATAGCTATAACGAGAATTCGGAATTCATCAAACCTGCCATCCATCCAGGATTGTACCATGTAGATCTTTCACCTCTGTCATCGTTGAACCCAATTTACTCAAATCAAAGTCCTCTCTTCTCACAAATGCGGTTTTCCTCGCCACACACTTTCGATGCATGCGCCATTCGTTGCGCCCTCGGGACCAGGCTCGCTTTGACGCTCTTGAACCTTATGTCATACTTCACCAAAGAAACACCCAAAAACACAAGCACCTAATTAAGCCTTTCCTCCGTTGCCTTTTCATGCATTATATTATTATTACCATGGATGTTTGTAGCAATGGCCATATGGCCATGACCATGGATGACTTTGCTAAGTTGTGCAACATCAAAAGTCGACACACCCACAACCACGATCATGCGTCTTCATGACGTCAATAGAACGCAAGCTCTTCATTTTTCTCGTTAATTGCCTTGGTATTAATATTGGTTTTGGGTTGCCTTTGTTCCTATAGAATGCCAATATCATTGCGGGCTTGACTCAGATGGTACTTGCGCATTGAAGATCTATATTAAACGACACAGGACAATATTATAAGATGAGATGGTGGGTTTTGGTCTACCATGTTGATATGAATGAATCAGCTGTGAGGCCTCAAGTTTTCGTTTCGCGTGAAGACTGTAAGGTATACGCGGGTCAGAAATTTCGTCATGTATAACCATATCAAATCAAGTCAAAATAACCCCAGGTCTTCATATTTCATATTTCATATTTGCTTCTCTCCTATAAGCTTGCAATTGCCTGTCTCGGGGCGGACTCATTTTTACGAGGCGAGATATATACGCGCATAACTTTCTCTGCCCACATACATGTATAGCTGTATCTATAGCTTCGTCAGAGCATTTCAGAATTGGCAGGCCTACGTATACACTACATTATATGTGCATGAAGACATGTGCACGCTGGGATTGCTGCTTTTGCACAAAATTAGTTTTTGCCAAGCCTAGGGAAATATATATAGATCTATATATCGTGAATTCAACGCAGACCAACCCATATGCATGTTGACATGATGAAAAGAGGTAAAACCCCAAAAGGCAGAGCGCGTCGTGATAGGGTGATGAACTTACGCCCTATTTCAACTGACTATAGAAGCAACGGATGGAAAGTAAGTTAAGCTGTGATGGGATCGATTCAGCTTGACCTTGGAGTATATATGGCAAGCCCAGTTGAACCCCCTCCTCATGCCTCCACTAAGGCGGTCTGGTGCATGCAAACGTGTTTGTCCAGCAAACATCGTGGGTCTAAATTTATAAATAAGATCAAACGACTTAAGGGGTGGGTGGGTTTGCCCATAAAAAAAACCTATAGTATATATATATATATATATATATATATATTTAAGAAGGGAACTCCAACCCTCTCAGGCAAGGGGGGGTTTTATGCTTCAAGGGAGCACGCACGCGCGCCCACAACGGGCAGCTCCATGGCGCTAGCTTAGGATATAATCGCTCCATAATATTGCCTAAGCCTATAGATGCATGGGCAATTTATAAGGGCACTTTTAAATAATAATCAATGCCAGCAACCATCATACAACACATACACACCTCAACACAAAACAGCAACGTGAAAGAGGAGGTTCTTCAAATTGAATTTTTTTTTTCTTCTCGCCCGTGTGAATAAGAGCGAAGAAGTAAAATAATGTGGAATTTCATTTGTTTGAGAGAACAATGCACCCGATTTCAAAGATCCGATCACCGATCTGATTGAATTATATATGGCCAACAGCCCTAACCCTGTACTCTAGGGATACAGTTCGGCCATGACAATTAGCGCGGCTGAAGATTAAGCCTACACAATTTTTGTTTCTCCAAAATAAAATAACATGTTTGATCCTGAACCTAGGATCCTGTTACATGCTAGCTATCAAAGTGTGGCGGCCACGGTTCAGATATGGGAGCGTATAAAACATAGCCAAGGACTTTTGACCGGCGTTTTACCAAATATACAAAGAAACATGAATTCAAAGGGTTCTGGCCGGACTGAGTGATGACCATTGCAAAAGCTCCTGTTATAAGGTTTAGCCGTGTCTGGAGCTATATTAGACACGTATTCGGTATACAGAGTGTCCTAGAAAGCAGTTCATCTCTTATGGCTTCTTGATTTGACAATATTGAGCTGTCTTACTCTGGAAGTGCAACATGCCCTTGCAGCCAAGTTAAATTTGTATACGACGTACGCGCGCTATTCTTTCAGCTTTTCAGAAATTGGCAATGGTAAGAGATTAAAAGGCTGATCAAAGTCCAATTTAAGGTTTTCCATTGTTTGGTTATTTAGGTTTTCGTGCGGTATTGGAGATCGACCGCAGATCTGGCCTTGGGTGATCCGATGAGGCCTGCCATGGCTTTAAATTAGCAGCAGATCCAGATATCCAATTGCTTAAGCTCAAGTATACTGAAATTATCATCTGTGTGTTTAAAAAGAGAATCAACCAGTAATCAATAGTTGCTGTGTGACTTGCGGTGGTGTGGACATTGACCGGCATTCCAAAAGAGAAAGAGTTCTCATCAATTGCTGGTTTGCGGCGGCGCACAGTGTCACAAAAGCCAGGCGTGAAAACAAACTTAACTCCACACTCCAAGAGGTGGACCAAGCACTAGTTTGTAAAGTCCGCAACCATATAACAAGCATTGGGTGTGGCAATTATTTACTAATGCCTATTTTTGGAGGTCCTCTGGTAATCCCATACATGGGGAAAAATGGTTGATGCCGTATTACTGATGAAGGTTAAGACAGGACTAGAAAAATCATGAGCGATTCTTAGTATTCCAACGAAGAATCGATATCAGTGTTTGTAATACCCAATGATGATTATCGGAATTAGAGTTGATTCAAAATTAGCAACAAATGTCCAAGGCCAAGAACATATCCGCATTTTACAATTGCATTGTACCAAGCAATGTTTTAGACTAGTTCATTGTTTTCTGAGACCTGCAAACTGCAATGTACAAAATTCTGTATAAGCTTATTGAGTTACCTTAAATTCAAACCAAGTTACAGAGTCTCATTAGTGTCAAAGCTTAACAGCTGCAGTGCTCACCCAGCCGTTGACTTTTGAAACACAGGACTAGTTTAATTGCAGAAAGGGACAACTGTAAAAACGGCCACAGACATGATGTGTGCGCAGAGGCTAAATGCTCCGATGCCGTGTGCTGTAACTAGTTACGCCCAGTTTACTGTGAAACTCATCTGCGGCTGTCACTACAGTGCGTAGTAACGGAGGTAGAGACTACCATCTGCGCCAGCTGGTACGCACTTCAATTGATATTACAGAGTAGATTAGTATAGGGTACATACGTACAAAGGTGCAAGTGCGGGAAGTTGGCATGTTGATAATTTGGATGCAGGCTTGTGCATTGCGCGAAGAGGTTTCAGGGGGATATATGATTCAAAAAGTCAATGATTCAAGATCTTGGTAGATCGACGTAGGTCTACTGTATCGGTGTACTCAGATTTCATGTGCTTGCAAGTGCGTAAAGAATCCATGCAAACTATAGAGCGATACTAGATTTAAATTTCAAGCCTTGATCAAAGGTGCAAGTACCTTCACACCATTGAATGCCATCAGGACTGATGTTTGTGACCACTGCACGTGATTTTTTTTTTTTCCCCCACCACAGTTGGCCGTAAGCCCAAGCATCGATCCAATTCAAATAAACTCATACTCAACATACAGAGTGCCCTTATTTATACTGGTTATATTTCGTTTTACCTTTGCGATTTTTTTTTTTCAACTAGCGCTCATGTCGAAATTTGGATCCTGCACACACAAACACTCATCCACCCACCATAACGCTCCTTCTGCTTGCTTGGATTAGGTTTTGCTTCTGCTTTGAGACCCATGGTGGGAATTACCCTGATAAAATAGCGTGATTCTCTGTGATGTGTTGGCTGGTTGGAGCAAGCTGTAGAATCCTGCCAGATAGGTTAACCAGATACCAAGGATATAGTCCACAAGTCTGCTAGTAGGCATACAAGCAGATACTCCGATATGAAATAAAAAAGAGAGTAATTATGATTAGGAGAACACAAACAACCTAACCTAATTTTCTATAGCGCTCTCGATCTGACGATCTAAAGCAGCAAAAATACGAGCCAGAGTGCGTCTCGAGATCTCAATAACATGTATACGTGGCCAAGAATAAATAGATGTATGTATACCAAGAAAATTCAGGAACCATGGATATATACATGTAAGGAAAACGCTGAACGCCTTGGAAATTAAATATGTAGGTACAGGATGGATTCTGGGATCGTGAAATGCAGTAGACCACATGTTGGCATTGCAGAGGAGAAAGAGAAAAGAGAAGGCAAGTTACGGCTAGTGGAGCAAAACGCAAAACCTGGGTAGCAGGACTTGATCAATATGTTCATTTTAAAGGCTGTTCTATATGTAGCATTGTTACCAGATAGCTCATGACAGTTACCTTTGTACATTACTTTTTATTTTTCAATGGATCATTTATTTTAATCAGCATGATTGTAGATGAAATATTCTAGGTTTTGTTGTTATAAACAGTTCATATCAAGTGCAGTAACTTCTCTTTACCAAAATGCTGCATGTTTTAAACTGAAGAAACTTCAGGATCTTGGACCTTTTGTACATACTTGTTGGTATTTTGAATCAAATGCTCTCCTTCAATCACCCCAGAATCAAGAGTTGGCCATACCAAAAAATTTATATCTGGAGGATAAGTAATTTTCCTCAACTTTGATAGCACAGCAGACTTTGTGATTCTCTATTATAATCTTAGTTGACTGTTTTTGTAACAAAACACCGGCCAGACATAGATCTAGCGCTGCGCCAGGTACATATACCATAACATCCAATTACTCCATCAATCTACTTATCGGGACCCATTTGATCTGGGACTTTTGCCTCTCATTTCTCGAGACCCTGAAAAAGTGATCCGTATATGCCGTCGCATTCATATGCGTCAAAAACTTCTCATCGTGCGTAATCACAATCAGCTGGAAATTGCTCTGCTCGCGGCGCTGCGAAATGATCAGCGACAGCGCCCGTGCCAGCGACTCAATGTTCTCGCTGTCCAAATTTGTCGTCGGCTCATCCAGCGCAATCAGCCCGCAGTTCACTCCAAAACACTGGGCCAAAGCCAGCCGGATTATGATAGACGCCAGCACCTTTTGCCCCGCAGAGCAGCGACCCCGCATGTCGAGCTCCACGTCCTGCTTCACCATGCACACGCGGTAGTTGTACGCCTTGTTCCCTGCCGCACTCGACCCGCCTGTCGAGCCCTTGCTCCCGCCGGACTCGCTCTCAGAACGGATCAAGATGGTGTCGACGTCGGACCCGCTGTACGTCTTCTTCCAGAGCTCGTCAATGATCTCATTGACCTCCTCCATTTTGAGGGAGTGGTACTTCATAATGGCGGCTTCAAAGGCCTTGCTGTACTTGGCGAGATCGTCGTTCGCGACAGAGGTGGCGCGAAGACGGATGGCGGCCGCACGGTAGTCCTCGGCTACGTTCTTGTACTCGGTCTCAAGCTCGTCATTGACCTGCCGGAGCTGATCATCCATCTGCTTGATCTCGCCCATTTTACCGGCGAGCTGGGCGCTCAATCGGGTTTGCTTGTTGCGCAACCGAGTAGACTCCTCCTCGTACTTTTGACGGTCCCGTTCGGCGTTCATGCCTTCCAACTCCTTGATACGCAACTTGCGCGTCTTTGCTTCGGATTCAAGTTGCCGTAAATTCAAGTTGTCTTCGAGCGTGCGCTTGACTCCTTTTAGATCTAGCAAAGCCTTGTCGCCAGCCGACCGCTCCTCTGCGAGCTCTTCGACCTTATCTTTGCCGCGAGACACTTGCTCCCCAATGGCTTGCACCATCTCCTGACAGGCAAGCAGCTCTCGCTCTTTACCTGACGTCTCGTAGTCCTCAATCGACCTATTGATGTTATTCAATTCGCCCATGGAGTCCTTGACGTCTGTATACTTTGTCGCAATCTCTTTTTCTCGTTTCGCACCTGCATGTTTGATCGCATCCAACTCCCTTCGTTGCTCAACAAGCCGGGCTTCAATGGTTTCAAGCTCAGACTCAACACTCGCAATCTCGCGCTTGTGATTATTGATGCCGTCTCTGAACTCCTTGATGCGCAACTCCGTTGCCTCTTTCTCCTCAAGCTGCTTCTCAAACCTCTGGATGTCAGCTTTTTTCTCCGCAATAGACGTTTGCAAGTTTCGAATTTGCGTCTGGCACCTATCGCGGTCTTCCAGGACTCCATCCAGCTCATGACGCAGTTTTTTTGCCTTTTCGTTTTCTTGCTCCAATGCTTCTAAAATATCGCTGCTGGACATGACGGAGGTTTCGCCAGAGTCATCGTTCTTGAGCTGGCTCTGCAGATCCTGAACTTGCATACGGGCATTGCCGATTTCATTCTGGCCCCTTGCCATGTCGCTGGTTGCTCTTCGCAGCAGCTCGACACGCTCAAGACTTTCCATCGCTTCCTCTGTTGCAAGCCCAAGGTGCTTCTTGACAGCCTCGGCCTGACGAAGGTCTTTGGTCAAGGCTGAAATGCTCTTCTCCACATTTGGACGCATCTCCTTCAGTAGCAAATGTAGACGCGACACTTCCGGTGCAATACTGCGGGCGCGGCTAAGGCTCTCTTGTACTACTTCGAGATCATGCTGCGCGTTTCCCTGACTCGCATCCTGCGTTCCCGTCTTTGCCAGTTCGATTTTCTGAATAATTTCTCTCAGCCTTTCCTCAAACGCGTGCAGCCCTTCCAAGTCGTCAAACTTTCTCATGCACATGAAACACAGCTGTCCAGACTCTGCTTTCATGAGGGCATCCCGTGCGGTTTGCTCATAAGAAGCCAGCTCCTGAACTTCCTTGCTCAAATTTTGCTCTTTTTCAATAAGTTCTTGAATGCGGGCCTCGTACTCTTCTTTTGGCAGAGTTCGGACACCCAACACCGGTTCCACGATTTTGCCAATCTCCATGAGTTCTTCATCAATCTTGTTTATTTCTTCCTTAGCATGGCCCAGCCGCATTTCTAACTGAGAAGCATTGCGCTTTGCTTCTTCCTCCTCAGCAGTACACTTTTCGTGCTCTTTCTGAGCTATGCTGATTGCTTCCTTCAAAGATGTTTCAATTGACCCGCTGCTCTTATCTTTTGCTTCATCGAGATTGATTCCAAATTCAGCGAACTGGCTTCTATTCTTTTCAATCAAGACATTTTGGCCATTTTCACGTCGTACAATATCCTCTCGCAGGAAAGCCAGCTTGGTGCGACTTTCAGCCTCTGCATTGACAACTTTAAGTTGTTTATTCAACTCATCCTGTTTGGTTTCGACTTCTCTTAACTTTGCTTCAATAGTAGGGATGCGTTTTTGCTTGGCAATTTCATCCAGAGTTTCTTGGGGTTGACTCAGTTTTTTCACTAAATCTGCAATTAGCTGCTGACTATATGCCAGGATTCCCTCGTCGACCTGAATACTCTCGATGTTGGATTGCAGCCGCCTGGTTTGCATCTCCGCGTCGCGAATGCTATTCCGGTAAGAAATGACTTTTTGCTCTTCTCTAAGTTTATCTGTTGTGATTTCATGAATTATCTTGTTCATTTCATTTTCATTTCGAAGGTTGGCCGCTCGCTCAGTTTCCAAGTTGCCGTTATATTGAGCCAGCAAATGGTCCAACGACTCTGCAATTTCGCGCTGAGAGCTTTTACTATTCAGTCCAAACCTTTCAGCAAGCATTGTCAAAATAGTCTGGCGGTCCCCCAGATTTTTCTTGTAATTCTCATTTTCAGCGTCAAACTTGGCTTTGCGTTGAATTGCTTCGTTGTACTGTCGTTGCAACGTTTCCAACAGCTGCTTTTCGTCAACTACCTGAAGCTCAAGCCGTTCCTGGTTTTCCTTCATTTGCAAGGCCTGTGCCTCAAATGTTTCCACTTTCTGGGCTAGATCTTCATCAGAATCTGGAAGAATCTCAATTGAGTTTTTCAACCTTACAATTGCATCTTGCCCCGCAACGTGTTCATGATTCAAACTTTGGAGCTCATAGAGAATCTTTTGAAACTTTTGATTTGAATTAAAGAGTTCATTGGATTCCTCTGAGACCAGTTTCAACTCTTCCTCCAACTTGTCTGCTTCCTCTTTAAACATGTCAATTTGGGTTAGCAATTGATTTCCCTTTTCCTCCATTCGCTCCGCGCGCTCTTTATCTGCCTTTAGATGTTCTGCCGTAGCTGCTTGGACCTTGATGTCTGACGCGTACTCCTTCCTCAGCGTTTTTATGCTATCAAGAACTTTTGTAAACTTTTGCGACTCGAAGATCTCGTCAAACTTTTTCTTTAGAACCGAAGGCTCAGATAGCGGCCATAGACTCTCCTCCTGGTGACAAAAAATGACATTGTCAAGAACCGCCCTTGAAACGCCCAAATAGAGGGGCATTTGAGCATCCAAGTCAGCACAGCGCGTGCTAATTGTTTTTCGCTCACCGTTGCTCATGACAAGTAGTTGACCTTCTAGCGTTTTGAATGTGCCATTTACCTTTTTTCGCGTGAATTGCATGGATCGCGTGCAAATCATTTGAGCTCCGTTTGTGTTTGTAAATGCCAACTTTACTTGGCCCATGACTTCTCGCTCACCAACCAGCTATTCAAGTTAGCAAGCAGGCAGCATTGACGCAATTGCATGTACTCACCTTGGGATCGTGGAGAAAAGCTCCTCCTTTGCTGTTTGGGGGTAGATCACCAGTCGTGGCATACTTCAGACACTCAATGATAGTCTAGCAAGTTAGCAGAACAAACTACATCTTGGAACCTAGCACTCACCGTTTTTCCCGATCCGTTCTGACCAACGATCAACGTCAGTGGTGTCCCAAATTGAATAGTTTCACGATGGCCATTATCAAAGGATCGAATGCCTTGTATGGAGAGCTTGTGCAGTTAGAAGCTGAGCCAGATACTCCCGAATATCTCACCTTGAATACACTAGACCTGCTATTGTTAACAAAGCATTTAAACCTATGAATATACTTACATTGTCGCCCTTCTTCTTGGTTAGCGTGTATTGGAGATCTGGGAAGGTGATGTCCAGAAATCAATGGGGCAAGGGTACATGATTCATCATCGAGGAGGATCATGTATGACGAACCGATGATGCCTAGACCTACGCCGCAGACTCGTAATTAAAATCCTTGGATCGTTGCATTGCTAGATGGTAGTGTCTTTAAACCGAAGAGACTTTTACTATTATGTGAAACTCTCACTCCTGGTACTTGAGACTAAATTTTGCAGAGACGGACATATCATACTAGCCTGATTTTGCTCTCATACCAGGATTTGCATTATCAAACAAGTGAGATAAATCTGTCTGTGACAACTATACACGTTGCTTCATTTAGTTTCTCGTAGAAACCTATAAAACAAATCATTTGAAGCCTGTTATGTTGAATCATATTAAATTATTGGGTTATTGATTGTAATCCTGTAGTTAATGAAAACCATGTAGAGATGGTGCAGAACACGATAAAACATCAAGGAAGAAGCGCTAGAAACACGGTAGAAACGCTTCATGACGTTGCAGGCACGAGATGAAGAAACAAAATTACCTGAGAGTTTGTTTGAAATTTTCAATCTCGCTTAACTTTGATAGACAAGGAAACGCTCCTGGACAAGAAACAAATGAAGCAACAGTGCTACTCCATATGGAATGACGCCAAACTCTAGAAAAGAAACCTAATTTACTACTCCGTGATCCAGGAGTATTGGATAAGGAACGCTCATTTCGCTTTCAGACCAGGCATGCGTTAGCTTTGCTATATAGATGGGCTTCATTCATGTGACTCAAAAGCAGCAAAGGAAACGTCTCTTCAGGACCAGACAACCTGAACATCTTGAGCCTGCATCTAAGACATTGATTTGCAAAATTTTCTCGTTTCGAGCGAGGCCAGGTCTTGCCATGTCTTGCCCAACGGTTGGTTTCACAAGTTAACGAACGTCTGATCCAGTTTCATATGGTTGATGGCAGGCAAGAAAGTAGAATGGCAGCCACCTGAGAGCGCGCGCGTCGGTGTTCGCATGCTCCACTGAGGCCCTTCCAACGGGTAGTCAACAATATTGGAATTTGGTCTGATCCAAGGCCCCTTCAGCCTCTCCAAATAACCTGATATTGAGATTGAGAGCAGAACGTAAACAATGACATAATGATTAACTAAGGATATAAAGATAATGACGTAATCTAAAACTATATTTAGACTCTGCCTGACCCTACCACACCTAGCCCTGATTGTGTAATTTTATAGAGTTGAATGGAGGGCGTTTTTGTCAAAGCATCGCAACAAAGAGGAAGGCAGTCATGATAACTTTAATATTTATAGTGATATTATATACTTTGGTTGGATGTAAACAAGCACCAAACCCATTTCCATCAATCAGTACATACACTATGTCACACTAATTCTTTTTTTTCCACCCTCTCTATTTTTTTTTTTATTTTTTTTTTATTTTTATTATTTTTTTGGTACTTTTTTCTCTTCCCTATACTATTGGTCTTTTTTGCTTTATCGCCAACTCTTCAACCTACAACACCTTCATCTATCTCAGCTGAGCCAGTCATCACGTCGACACTTCATACTTGTCCTGCTTTTGTGAAAAGGTACGTACTCTAGAGTTCAGCTCTGATCGTCGCCTCGCGCAGCTTTTGGCTCCTCTGGTATGGAAGAATGTCTCACCCATACTCCACCAACCAACATCCAAAATTCTGCTAGCCTGGCCTTCTGCTTGTTTCTGGCGATACTCTCTCCTATCCCATCTCTTTTTTTCTGCTCCTTGTTGCTAATTCGTTCACTCAGGAAACCCCTTTTTACCACTATAACAGCCAAAATCGACCCCAACTGAACCTCAAACTTAGACCATCCGATTTTTCACTTGTTCCTTTCTTTCAGATGCTGTTTAGTCAATCATAGAACACTGATTACAAACCGATCTCGTTATTTATTCATCAACCCACCTACATCACAGCCTCAACCATGCGAAGGAGGACTCCGAAACACTCTCTTCTAGGGTCATTATGTCTATCCCTCCTGCCAAGCATCTCGCTAGCAACAGTCCAACCCGAAACTGTCAAGCCACCAGAAATCGTTAGCTTGGGCCAAATGGGTGTTGTGGGCCAATATGAAGGCATTTCACAATTTCTCTACGTAGGACAACAAAACGCCATCTCAGATCCATTCTCTGACTCGATAATCACCCAAGTCGGAGACTCCATGTTCTTGAATCAAGGAACCACCAACGGTCACGTCACGAGCGTATGCCAACTTGGCGAAACTATTTATATGAGCGGAAATTTCACCAAAATCGGCAGCATAGACACCCCAGGAGGCTTAGTGACGCTTAACGCAACTTCTGGTAATCTCAAGTCAATACCAACCGATCTTGACGGTTTGATTTACACCCTATACTGCGACCCACAAAATAAAACAGTTTATGCTGGTGGAAACTTCACCTACAAAAATCAAACCGGCGCTGCGGTATACTCACAAAACGACTCATCCTGGTCTGTCCCAAGCTTTGGAGGCTTCCCCACAGGATCAAAAGTCAATGCAATTCTTCCTTTTAATGGAAATCTAGTTTTTGGCGGCTCATTCAACGGCCTAGCAAATGACAATTTCACTGGCTTGTATAGTGGAGACAATTCGACACTCCTCAACTCACAACAAGTTAGCTTTTCTGCAGCCAACATTTTTGCGGACGGAACTGCTAGCGGGAGCGATCCTAAAAGTGTGATTTGCCCAGGACCTACTTCCGACTGGAACATGGACCCCAACCGAGTTGGCTCCTGGAACTCACTATGGCCCTTCTACTTCAACCCTACTGTTTTAAAACTAACCAACTTGCAGACCCCCGGAACTGGTATGAGCACGTTTCGAGTTCGATCGTTTCCCAACAATGGCATCATGAACTTGACATATGTCAACTCGACCACCGGCACCCGCCAGTACTGTGATGCTTGGTGCACGTTGCCGCTTCACAGCGAAGAGGCAACTGTAACTTTTGATTTTGTCAATGTAATTGGAATGAACGGTATGCAAATTGAAATATTGGATACATTTGGTTCTCGCGGCGGTTTCAGTGGTATCGAGATTTTTCAAAATGGTGAGTTGATTCCTTATTCTTAGTTTTCATTTTCTAACTTGATAGATGCATACACTTTTGCTAATGAATCATTGAACGCCCAAAGCAACTGTGCCACCAAGGAAACTTATGCTCCTATTTCTACTTTAAACGGCAACTTTGGCACTTCTGGCGTCAGCTCTGCGACTTACCTATCTACACACGTTACAGATCCTCAGCAAGCGAATGTCTCGGCTATCTTTGCGCCTAATGTGTCTCACTCTGGAAATTATACACTTTTGCTTTTCACACCTGGGTGCCTTCAAGATGGCACTTGCGCCGACCGAGCCGGAGTTAATGTGACAATTGAATCATCTACACAAGAGGATCCCGTTTCCTTGACTCTGTACGAGACTAACTTGTATGACAAGTACGACACTATTTTCACTGGCCATCTTGACAAGATTTCCAGTGGATTTAGACCCCGGGTTGTCATTACTCCGCTTAGAAATCAGCCAATCCCATTCACGTTTGTTGCTGACCGAGTCCAACTGATTTTGAACTCTGTCACTGAGAGTGTCACCATCAATTCGATTTTTGAATTCGACCCCAGCAACTTTACCAGTATCGATGAGTCAAGCCTTCCGATTGGAAACTCTACCATTAATTCTGCTGGTGCCTTGCTTGGCAAGGCTGCGACTGTGAATGCTCTATATTCTGATGGCGATAGCATCTTTGTAGGAGGCAACTTTTCCAGCACTCAAATTGGACAAAACTTTTTCAAGATTGGTTCAACCGTTGAAGCAGCTGGATCAGGTGGGTTGAATGGTCGCGTCAATGGCATTCATAATTACTCTTCAAGCGAATTGGTTGTCTACGGCGAGTTCTCAAGTCCCAGCAACTCTACCGTGAAAGGTGCGTCCAACATTGCCTTGTACAATCCCAGCCAGAACTCATGGTCTGCCCTTGGTGGCGGTACTAATGGTGAGGTCTTGCGCGCTGTGACTCTTGATGTCAATGGAACAAGCACAACTGGGTTTTCTGGAAATTTTAGCACGGTGTATTCCAACACTTCACAGGCCTTTTCAGTTGATGACGGGTTTGCTATTTGGGTCAACAAGGAAAGTACTTGGTTCCCAAATTCCTCTCTGTCCAAGATTTTCCTGCAAGCCCGACTTACTACAGCTGCCGTTTTCGAAAAAACGAATGTCTATACTGGATTCATTAAAATGTTTGAAGCTGCCACAAGTGGTGCTGCTTTTGTCAATTCCGATTTCTCCCTGGCCCCGGTGCCTTTTACCTTCACTGCGCTCAGCAATACAACCTCAACCCTTTCAAAGCGAGCCAACATTCTAGACGGTGGTCAAAACATTATCAATGCTGGAACTTTTGCCAACGACTCCTTTTCCGTTTTGGCTGGTCACTTTAATGCTGAAGCCAACGGGTTGATCTACTCTAATCTGATCATGGTTAATGATGGAGTTGTTTCAGGATTGCCAAACAATAGTATTGACCAAACGTCCATTTTCCATCATCTGTACGTGTCCAACAACGTACTTTATGCTGGCGGTGCTATCACTGGTAATGCAAACTCTGGCGACATCTCCGGTATTGTGTTTTACGACCTTAATGCAAAGGCTTACAGCTCGACTCAACCACCTGGAATCTCGGGTGGCGGCGCGATCGTCACAAGCATGCAGATGAGACCTAGCACCAACACCCTGATTGTTGCTGGATCTTTTGACCAAGCTGGAAGTCTGTCCTGTACAAGTTTTTGTATCTATGATTTGACTGTCAATCGCTGGCTAAGCCCTTCGCCTGGCCTGTCTGGCACGGTGGCTTCAATGACATTCCTGGACAATGACAACGTTGTTCTTGCGGGCGACTTGACGTTGAACAATACCAAAATGTATTTGGCTCAGTACAACTTTCAAACTTCGCAGTTCTCAACCTTCTCGACGCAGTCCACAGGTCTGCCGGGACCGATCAACAGCTTTCAGCTGAACGGCCAAGGTATTGAGTCTGTTTTTGCGAGTGGTCTTGATTCTTCCAACGGCCAGGCTTACATTGCTCATTGGAACGGGTCTAGCTGGAAACGAATTGATTCAGTGCTCAAGCCAGGCTCAGTGGTTACGGATTTGAGTTTGCTGCAGCTTGCGAATTCGCACACTGCGAATACAGTTCTTCCCGCCAATGAAATCCTGCTTGTCTCGGGCAACATTGTGCTTGACAACTTTGGCAACGCTTCGTCTGTATTCTTTGACGGAAATTCATGGCAACCAGCATTCCTGACCACCAAGTCTGATGGCAGCTCTGGTTCTGTGAACTCATTCTTTACGCGCAACAAGAACCCGCTGTTTAACAAGATAACTGGCAAAAAGTTTATGAAGAAGGGCTTTGTGGTGCTGGTGTCCCTGGCCATTGCTGTGGGGCTCACGTTCCTCTTGGTTGCTCTGGGTCTGCTTGTTGCAGATATCCGGCGAAGGAGGCAAGGATATACGCCGGCTCCGATCCGCGTGTCAGAGACGGAAATGACTGAAACCGTTCCGCCCGATGCTCTGTTTGAAGAGATGGCGAACTCGCATGGCCAGCAGCCCCGAAGACGCGTGTCCGGCACCTTGTAGTGATAGTTGGGTTGCGCTCTGCTTCACTTTTTAATTATTGTTATTCCACTCTCTTCCCTCTCTCTCTCACTCACACACGCTCCTTACGTCCTCTTTATGTTTGTTTTAGTGATTTAATACTTTTTCTATTTCTTTTTTCTATTATTATTATTATTATTATTATTATTATTATTATTATTATTATTATTATTTTATATTATTATTTTGTCTTTGTGCTCCCGTTCCTGCCCCGTCCTTTCATGCCTTTTTTTTTATATATATTTTATATTGGTAGTTATCATTATTGAATCGGTTATCCAAGTATGATCAGCTGTAGAGAAAAAGTGAAAATGAACCAAGTCATTTTTTTCTTGGTAAAGTAAAGCACTAGAGTAGGAACTAAATGTCAAATTTAAGCTAATCGGTTTGCTTGTGATTCAATTGCACGGTATAGTAAATTATGAGGTTAGAAAGCGATCATGGAGCACAAGGTGGCATTGGGCTGCCTGTATTACAAACCACGGATTGACATAGCTAGTCTGAGCAGAACGCATTTTCTAGGAAAGAACTTGAATGTCGGAATGCTTGGTAAGGCTCATATAAGCTAGAGAAAAGGTCTGATTCTTCATAAGCTTCTCAGTCCTGAAAGGCTTTTTATCTTCTCGGTGGTGCTACTTACCGCAAGAATTGACTTGGATAGTTCTGAAGGAAGATTGTGTATATCAAGGTCACATACCTACAACCACGGCCAGCCCCACTTTTCACATATGAGTTCCTACGCCGGAAAAATATCATTAGAAATCCTTTGAGTTTATTATACATCATGCCGATAAATTTTTGCGAATTTTTCGATGTAGTGGTAGAAGAATGGTTTTCCAGTTCTCAATTGTTGAAAAAAAGGTCATGTCCCCGCTCAACACTTTCTTCAGCAGATGTATATATATATAGCTGACAATTGGCATTCTTTGACACTAGGAGTTCTTCTGAAGGCTGAGTGACGCTTTGCCTTTTGCTTGCCATTTGTATCATCACAGTCGATAACTTCAATCATGTCATCAAAGTCTAAGCCTACCGTCGTGCTGGTCGGCGCCAATGGCACCGTTGGGCCCTACGCCATCAAGGCCCTGCTCTCGCCCACGTTCAGAGCCTTCTACACTCTCCCTATCCGCATCGTGACGCGCGACGCCGCCAAAGCCGCCGCCACGGCTGACTCCATTTCGCAGACAGATGTCAAGTTCTACACCGCTGACATTGAGTCCGGCGACGGCCTGGACACAGCGTTCGAGGGGGCTGACGTCGTGGTCAACCTGCTTGGCGCATCAGTTTCTCACGCCAAAGTCGCGGACGCAGCCAAGGCAGCGGGCGTCAAGCTGTACCTGCCCTCAGAATACGGCAGCCACATCCCTACCAGCGGCGAGTACAAGGCACTGTTCAAAAGCAAGACGGCTGAGGTTACGTACGCGCGGGGGTTGGGCCTGAAGACGGTCTCAATCGACACCGGCGCGTTTGCCGAGTGGATGCTCACAATGCCTCCCCTCTCCGGCGTGAACTTTCCCGAGAAGGGCCAGCTTTTGTATTTCGGAGACCCCAAAACCACGTTCACTGCCACGTCGCTGGTTGATCTGGGCAAGACCATTGCGTCCATCGCCCGCAAAGGCCAGGACCCTAGCGCACTTCCGGACCGCATTTTGGTCAAGGGTGATTCCATTTCGGCCCAGATCATTCATGATGTGTACCTCAAGGTGACGGGCACGGATTTGACGATGATCGGGCAGCCCCTAGAGGCGGTAACGGTGCCTGCATTGCAAATCGTGGCGGAGGGGCCGAAGTCCATGGAGGAGTTTGTGACTGGATTGAGGGGTTTGCAGTCATCGGGGAAAATGAACCATGACGGGGTGGATAATGAGTTTGTGTCAAACGGGCTGTTTGAGTTTTCGTCTTTTGAAACTGTTGCTGAGCGGGTTCTTCAGAAGTAGGCAGTGGCATGAGCGAACAGAGACATGTTTTTGAGTTGAAGCGAAATCTTGAAAAGAAGATTTTATATCCAGTAATAGCTATGAATCAATGCACTTTGGTAAGTTATAAGGTACTTTTGTTTTCTCCCGCAGTACCTGCAATAGGAGTGAAGACAGCTTATGAAAAAAGTGAAGTCAGACACATATACATGGTCACAATCAACTGGCTGATAAAAGACATGTCTCCAATACCATGACCAAGAATCACAAACCAGCTGGACATTGGAAGCATTCACTCCAAGTGCACTTTTCCCTGGTTTGGACAGATCAAAGCTGAGTAATTTCAAAGAACGCCATGCTACATCCATCCCGGGGCCTTGGAGATAGAGAAAAGCGCCATTTCATTACAAACATTCACATGGAAATGGCGTGAAATTCTGGTGTGTGTAATTCTGGTGTGCGAAAAGTGCTCCTCCGCGGAGTAGCATTTTGTTTGAAATTACTGGTGGTGAATGTTTCACCCTGAAAAGTTGATTATTGGAAATGCGCTGATTCCCAAGCATTTGCCAGCTCAGAAATCACTAGAAAGAGCTCTTTTCCCCACGGCAAGATTATAAATTTTTTTAAAAATGCCTGTGGCCGTTGGAATAGGTCGGGCCGGAGTTGCTGTAATTAGTTAGGCAGCAGATATTACAAATATTCCAACCGCTTTTTGTTAGGCTCATGCAGGCAGATTGGACCCTGACATCTCCGCGGAGTTAGCATTTTTGTGAGCCAGCGTGGATCACCAACTTTGGAAACTTGCGAATTATAACGTCACCGAATCTAACATAAATAGACATTGAAATGGCTTAAGTTGAACATCATCCAAATCATCTCTTCTTCTCATTTCATCAATAATGTCCAAGCCTACTGTTGTCATTGTCGGAGCTAACGGCGCCATTGGCTCCTACGTTCTCAAAGCCTTTCTCTCTCCCGAGTTCAAGAACAGCTACACTTTGCCCATCCGTGTCGTGACCCGAGACGCTGCCAAAGCCGCCGCCGCTGCCACTTCCGGTGAGTCCGACCTCAAGTTCTACACCGCCGACATTGCGTCCGGCGACGGGCTTGACACCGCGTTCAAGGGCGTCGACGTCGTGGTGAACCTGCTCGGCACCAGCGTCACCCACGGCCCCGTTGCCGACGCCGCCAAGGCCGCAAACGCCAAACTCTACATTCCCTCCGAGTTTGGCAGCGACGTCGAGCAAAACGACGCCAGCGCGTACGCCAACCTGTTTAGCATCAAGGCCCACTGGCTCGAGTACGCGCGCGGGCTCGGGTTGAAGGTCCTTCCAATCTTCACCGGCGTGTTCACGGAGTGGCTGTTGACCATTCCCCCGATCGGCGGCATCAACTTTCCAGCTGAGGGCCAGCTGCAGTACTTTGGCGACGCGGGCACGCTGTGCACGACGACGTCGCTCGTGGATGTGGGCAAGACCGTTGCGGCCGTGGCGAGCAAGGACCCGGCCACGCTGCCGGACAAGATCCACGTGTCGGGCGGTGTTGTGAGTGCTGCGAGCCTGCGCGAGACGTACAAGAAGGTCACGGGCAAGGACCTGGAGATGGTCGGGGAGCCCCTCGAAACTGCCACGGGCCCGGCGTTGGCGGTGATCGCTGCTGGCATCAAGAGTCAGCAGGATTTCGTAGTGGGTCTCAAGGGATACTTTGCGTCGGGCAAGGCGAGATTCGAGGGTAAGCAAAATGAGTTTGTCTCCAAGGGCTTCTTTGAATTTCAAACCGTTGATAGGGTTGCCGCCCAGGTTTATGCTTAGTTTAGGTTCTGAGGCTTGTAGCTCAATTGATTAATACTTTTTATCTCATAATATAATAGAAACCTATGGAAAAGGCTGGCAAGCCATGCCTTGAAAACAATGTCCTATACTGTTTGGTAATACAGACATATATCTTTTACCGGTATACAACATTAAGCCAAAACCTTATCAATAGCAGCCCTGTACTCTTGCTGCTTCTTGGCCATATCCAAAAAAATATCGTACTTGGCCCGCAACAGCTTCCAGTCTACAGATTCCTTAGCGCCTGGGTACACCACGGTGCCTGGTTTGGACATGGCCGTCATTATGTCCCACAGCGACTTGTCGTCGCCAGCCGCAGCCTTGGCGCCCATCATCGCGCTGCCTAGAACCACAGCCGCGTCAATGTAGTACGGGATCACAATGGGCATGCCCGTAGCCGTGGCCATGGTCTGCGTAAGCAGCGGGTTGCGGCACTGCCCGCCCGACAAGTAAATGTCCGTAACGTTGTGACCAGCCGCGTTGAGCGTGTCAATGATGTGCCGGGTCTGTTGCGCAATAAACTCCACAGCCGCGTAGTACGCGATGGCAAGACTGTCGGGCCCGGAGTTCATGTCCAGCCCCACCACAGAGCCAGCCATGCGAGAGTCGGCAATGGGGGACCTGTTGCCGTGCAGGTCGCCGTAGTAGAAAAAGTGGCGCGCCAGGTAGGCAACAGAAGGAGCGGTGGACTCGGCTCGCATGGCTTCGAGCCGGTTGTTGAGCCATTCAAACGGGGAGATTTTGGCTGCTTCTGCGAGATCCTTGACTTGGGTATATGAAGGGTGCGTGGTGAGAACGTGGTGGAGCAGCTGCCCTGTGCAGGATTGGCCGCCCTCGGCTAGCCACCGGCCAGGAAACAGAATGTCGCGGTAGGGGCCCCATACACCAGGCACAAACACGGCGTCTTTGGACATGACCAGATGGCAGGTGGATGTACCGGCAACGGCAGCCAGGCGCTGTGACACCACCTCGATCGAGCTGGCGTCGCTACTGTTTTTGTGCAAGTCGGTTTTGGCAGCCACAGTTCCAATCCAGCCTGAGTAGCAGTCAATCACGCCAGAGCCGACAGCCACTTTTGTCGTCAGCCCCATGCGGTCTGCGGTCTCTTGCGTCAAGTACCCAATTTTGGCACCGGCTGATAGAATGCTCCCGTTTTCGCCGTTGACACCGCCCAGACGCCTAAAGTTGTCTTCGACCAGCTCGGGGAGGCCAACCGAATTCAGAAACTCCGCAGACCATCCCTTGACAGAGCCGTCAATGCCCACAGGAACGTACCCCTGCTTGCAGACGATCGAGCAAAACGATCTGACTTCAAAGCCTGTGGCTCGGTGAGTCAAAAAGTCAGGCAGATCATAGAATTTGCACTGTTCAAAGCGGCCCTTTGGCATGTTTTCTTTGAGCCATTTCGCTTTTGGAATTTCCATTTCAAGCGACATCTTGCCGCCCACGTACTTGAGCAGACTGTGGTTTGTGGCATTGATGGCGTCGGTCTCGTCCGGCGCGCGGTGGTCCATCCACAGGATAATGTTTTGGTCTGCTTCGTCAAAGTCGGGGCCCACGCCGACGGGCTGGTCCGTCTGCTCATCCAGAACGACCAGAGAGCACGTTGCGTCAAAGCCAATGCCTTTAACAAGGGTGCTATCAATCTTGGCTTCGACAACGCATTGCTTGACGCAGTAGCACACCGCGTCCCAGATATCCTTGGACGACTGGTTGAAGTGGCCAGTCTTGGGTTCCCACTTGATGATGGCGTGAGTAGAGACTGCTAGAATTTCGCCGGTGGAGTCAATGACACAAGCTCTGGCAGAGCCTGTTCCGACATCGACGCCAATGAAGTATTTTGCTGTGTTGGATGACATTGAGTGGTGGGTGGGGAAGAAGAAGTGGAGATGGTGGCTGCTTTTTATAAAAAAGAAGGCGGAAAATTGCAAGAGGAGATTGATTGGCTGGTGTGACCTAAAGATGGCATAACCACCGACAAGAGCGATTGAGAGGAATAAATGAATGAAGCGAGGATTGATTGAAAAGAATCAAAAAAATTCCCGAAGCCTGCAATTGATTTGAGCAACGGCGCAGGGAGCTTTGCGCAAGGAACGGCGATACTGGGCTCAACAGGATCATTTTGTGGGGTGTGAGTATATAGCATAGTACCCTATGAAGAACCAAATACATACTAATTGACCAGGAGATTGAAGTATATATCTCATAAGGTTGACTAATGCGCAAAAATCGACTGTAAGTTTTGACTATAAATTTAGCTGTTGGAAAGTTCCATGATTCATGAACCAAAGCTTCTACGCAGTAAAGGGGCTCTTCGACCGATAATCTGATCCTTGCTAGTTGTACATGACAGTAACGAGTTTCTTGAAGTTTCATAATGGCTAACGGTGCTGCCGGGCTCATTTTATATCTCTTCACAAAGCCTAGTTGTATTGCCATAATGGTGGTCTCTTCCAGCTTGTGCCATACATTTGGTCCAGTTCAGCCGTGCGTTGTTGATTCTGCGACTGATTTACCCCAGAAAATACTGTGATTGGCTAAATTTATCCGGGCATGCATGGGATGGATGCGCAGTCACGTGGTCTGTAGATGCACCAAAGCGGGGTTGGTTTTTTGGTCATTTTTTTTTTCAAGGTCATGATGATGGCCATGAAGTCATTTTTCACTTTTCTGGAATTGTTTGGTGAAGTGGAAAAGGCATTATGGGTCGACTTGAATGGTGATGGTGGTTGGTTGAGATTTAGTGAGATTTTTGGATTATTCCGATATTGGACCTGTTAACAATTGGAAACAGCTCACAAAAAAAAATGAGAAAAAAAAAAAAAAAAAAAAAAAAAAAAAAAAAAAAAAAAAAAAAAAAAAAAAAAAACCTTTCGTTTTTGTGTAAAACCTAGCCAGAAAAAAGAATTCAAGACTCTCGACATCAAAACTTTAACCACGGCAGAGGGTGCAATTTGGGCCAATGTCATGCCATGTTTGGCCATAAAATTTCGCCGTTCAGAAATAGAACTGGCGATATTGGCCCCGAACGGGATCCTCCAAACATGGTCTACACTTGTTGCAAGGGAGCCGGGTCGACTGCAAAACACAAAACACAAAACAGCAGCCAACACTGCCCTGCAAGATTGCCCCAGACTGCCTTTTTCTGCAGCCAAAAAAAGCGTCTGCTCATGGCTGGAAATTCTCATGAGATCACTGTCAACTTCTCCCTCTACCCCACCCCATCACCGCTTCTCTTTCCTCTCGTCCTCCACTGCACTTGCTGCTGCCAGACTCGTAACCTTTCCACATCCATTTGGGTACAATATATATATAGATACATAAATAATTGCTTGTATTCCCTAAATTTGGCCACTTCCCTGGATTCTTTTTTTTTTTCTGGTCACTTTTTATTGTTTCCCTTCCAAAACTTAAATAGTGCTGGTCCTGCATCTTTTTTTCCCTTCCCTCCTCTTTTCTCCTCTCCATCCATCCCTGCAATTGCTCTACTGAAAAATCAATGCGCGACGTCAAAAACCATCTGCTCTTCGAGGTGGCCACTGAGGTGGCCAACCGTGTCGGTGGTATCTACTCCGTCATCAAGTCCAAGGCACCCGTCACCTCCAGAGAATACAGAGATCGGTATACCCTCCTGGGACCCCTCAATAGAAAATCGGCTGACATTGAAGTTGAAGAGCTTGTGCCCACTAATCCTCACATTGTGGCTGCCCTCAAAAGCATGAGCGACAGAGGCATCCAGTACCTCTACGGCCGATGGCTCATTGAAGGTGCGCCCAAGGTCATTTTGTTTGACATTGGCTCGGCCTACTCGCACCTGAGCGAGTGGAAGTCTGATCTCTGGAGCGTTGCTGGAATTCCTGCGCCCGAAGCAGACACTGAGACGAATGATGCCATTATTTTGGGTTATTTGGTTGCGTGGTTTTTGGGCGAGTACGTTTTCCATGACACGGACCACGCCGTGGTAGCCCATTTTCACGAATGGCTGGCTGGAATTGCGCTCCCGCTGTGCCGCAAGCGACGCATTGACGTCACCACCGTTTTCACCACTCATGCCACCTTGCTGGGCCGATACCTCTGCGCTGGTTCTGTGGACTTTTACAATAATTTGCAGTACTTTGACGTCGATGCTGAGGCCGGTAAGCGGGGAATTTATCACCGATACTGCGTCGAGCGCGCCGCCGCACACTCATGTGATGTGTTTACCACTGTGTCCCACATTACTGCTTTCGAAGCTGAGCACCTGCTCAAGCGCAAGCCCGACGGAGTCCTTCCAAACGGTTTGAACGTTGTCAAGTTCTCAGCTGTGCACGAGTTCCAGAACTTGCACGCCATTCAAAAGGAAAAAATCAACAACTTTGTCCGCGGCCACTTTTACGGCCACTACGACTTTGATCTCGACAACACTCTGTACTTTTTCATTGCCGGCCGCTATGAGTACAGAAATAAGGGTGCTGACATGTTTATTGAGTCCTTGGCTAGACTCAACCACAAGCTCAAGGCCGCGGGTTCCAAGAAGACCGTGGTTGCCTTTGTAATCATGCCGGCCTCCACCCACTCCTACACCGTTGAGACCCTCAAGGGCCAGGCCGTCATCAAGGCCCTCGACGAGACTGTCAAGGAGATTCAGCAGTCCATTGGCCGCCGGCTCTTTGACCACTGTGCTCGTGTGTCTGAGGTTGGCAAGGAAATCCCCGAATTGGATTCCTTGCTCACTGCCTCCGACAAGGTCCTGCTCAAGCGCCGTGTCTTTGCCTTGAAGCGCGCCTCTTTGCCTCCTATTGTGACGCACAATATGACGGACGACAGTGCCGACCCCATTTTGAACCAGATCCGCCGTGTTCAATTGTTCAACCACCCCACGGACCGCGTCAAGATTGTGTTCCACCCAGAGTTTTTGAACTCCAACAACCCCATTCTGCCCCTGGACTACGACGACTTTGTGCGTGGCTGCCACATGGGCGTGTTCCCGTCGTACTACGAACCCTGGGGTTATACCCCCGCCGAGTGTACCGTCATGGGCGTGCCGTCCATCACCACCAACCTGTCCGGCTTTGGATGCTACATGGAGGACCTTATTGAGAATTCGAGCGACTACGGCATCTACATTGTGGACCGCCGCCAGAAGGGCGTGGACGACTCCATCAACCAGCTCACGGAATGCATGTACGATTTCACGACCAAGTCCCGCCGCCAGCGTATCAACCAGCGTAACCGTACAGAGCGCCTGTCGGACCTGTTGGACTGGAAGCGCATGGGCCTCGAGTACATCAAGGCGCGCCAGCTCGCGCTGCGCCGCGCGTACCCAGACAGCTTTGGCCACGACAACGAGGATGAGAACCCGTTTGAGAGCGGTAAGCATAAGCTGTCGCGGCCCCTGTCGGCCCCCGGGTCGCCTCGTGACCGCGCGGGCTTGATGACCCCGGGCGATTTGGGATCGCTGCAGGAGACGTCGCAGGGCCTGAACACGGAGGACTATGTGGGCTTTAAGCTGTCGCTCGCGGATGACGACGAGGACGAGGACGAGGACCGCGAGCGCGAGATCTCGCTGTCGCTGCGCAAGTAAAAAAAAAATAAAAAGAAAAAGAGACCATGTATAGTTTATAAATCAAGTCTGTTTATATAGTAATTAGTGCACTTCGATGAGAAATGTATTCATGGACATCAAAAGCAAAGAAGAAAATAAATAAGGATTATAAAATGCAAAAAATAATTTAGGCAAGTTCTTTGAACGTGCGTTTAAAAACGTTTCTCGTTTTAATGAAATTCAGCACGCACAGCCGCTCGTTATCCAAGTGCGCGCCGTCCGACGCCTGCCCACACGGCAACTGCGCCGCCGGAGCGTCAAATGCCTTCTCCAAAAACCGGACCGCCGGAATACTTCCGCCCTCCCTTATAAACAGCGGCTCCATATCCCACTCGCCTCGCAGCGCCGTTTTGAGCACCTGGAACGCTCGGTTCGCAGTATCTCCAACCCAGGGCTCCGCCTCATGAAACACGTTCACCGTAAGATGGTTCGTCGAGTTGAAGCCCTCAAACTGGTCGTGCAGGTACTTGACCAAAGCATCCTTAATCACGCTCGTTTCCTGGTCCGGCACAATGCGAAGAGACAGGCTCGAGTTGGCAGACTGTGGGATCAACGTCGAGTTGCCGGGCCCGCTGACGGTGATGCCGTGCACGGTCAGCGACGGGAACCGCCAGCGCCGCATCAGCTCCTCAGTGGCTTCCGGCTGTTGCACGCATCCCTTTTGGCTCTGAATGGCTTCGTACAATTCCCGCTCCTGTAGCGTGACCGGCCGCACCTGATTATGGAAGCCTGGCATTATAATGTCGCCCGTGTCGGTTGTGAGCTTGGCTAGCAAGTTGACGAGATCAATTGTGGGCTCCCTAAACACGCCGCCGTACATTCCTGAATGCAGGTCCGGGAGTTTACTTTTGACTTCGACGCTCGCTTTGATGACGCCGCGGAGCCCGTAGTTGAGGCAGGGCGTGTTATCGTCCAGCCAGTACGAGTTTGACAACAACACCCAGTCAATCTCGCCAATGAGAGATTTATGCTTGTTGATGGCCTCCTGGAACCCGAAACTGCCGTTTTCTTCTTCGCCCTCAATCAGAAACACAACGTCGCTTTCCAGCTCCGACCGTTGCACGAGCTCGGCGACTGCAAAAATGGCAGCTAGCACAGGACCCTTGTTGTCGGACACTCCGCGACCGTACATGTACCCGTCCACGCTGGTCAGCGAAAACGGGTCGGTGTCCCATTCGCTGGTTTGCTCGGCCATAATGACGTCGTAGTGGCCGTAGAACAAAATGCGGGCTGCTGTATCTGTAGACGTGGCCTCAGCAGCAGCTATGGCCGCCAAAGTGGGGGAGTCCACTGCGCTCGTTCGAGTGTTTCGTGGGCGGTTCTTGTTGCCTGCAAACCGCGCGTACACAATTGGGTTACCGCCATTCTCCACCGGGATCGACTGCGAGTCTGCTCCAAAATGGCGGAGCAAGTTACACAAAAAGGTAGCACACCGGCGGCAATCGTTCATGTACATACCATTATGACCAGAGATGGTTTTGTACGACACAAAGTCGCGGAGGGCTTGCATCATATGGTCAACTGTGAACGTGGCCACCTGAGTCTGCAGATCGTCCGAGCTAGCCAAGGTTAGTTGTTTTGGCAGCAGGGCTAGCGCCTGAGTCGAATTGAACGAAGACAGCACGCATTTGAACGCTTTTGGGTACTCGTCGACAAACGACAAATCCCACATGGAGACTGCCGAGTCATTGCCGCCTGTTACTAGCAACTTTCTGCCATTGAACTCGGTCAAAATAGTCGCCAGAACGATGCCGTCATGAGCAGGCCACTGGCCGCGATGATACCTTTTCGAGTCCCACTTGTGAACAACCCCATTCGCACTGCGGAACAAACAGTCACCATACAGCGACATTGCCATCACGTCGTCTGTACCAATCTGATCGACACGAACCGTCTGGCGGGTATCAAGATCAATCATGCACACCTGGCCCCCGCTCACCCCGCAGTACAGAAATGAGTCCTGGCAACACATTGAAAACACGGACGAGTCCGTATCTAGCGTGTACAAGGCGTGGATTGTCCCATTGTGGAAATTCCAGATTTTGACGGTACCGTCTCCTCCGCCTGATACGAGATACTCTTCCTCTGTGTCTTGAAACGGGTTGGTACGTTTTATTATCAGTAAAGAGTAGACGTAGCCGTAGTGGGCGTATGGAATAATGTTTTTGGCTGGAATCTCATAGAGTGACGTCCCAGTATGCTCACCCCGAGATGTGGACTGCTCTGGGACTACCCGGCCACCAGGGCCTTTTGAATCAAAAAACCGGTCAAACCGCAGCGACGGCAGACCGCTAGGATCTTGAGTCGAATTGTAGGAGTCGCGGTCATAGACCTGGATCCACTGAATTGAAGTGTTTTGTGCGCCAAGAAAGAGATACTCGTGGTTTGGGGCCCAGACTACAGAAAAAACGTCTCCAATGTCGCATCTTGAGTAGATTGTGTAGAGTTCCTTGCGGGCATGTAGATCCCAGGCTTTGACCAGCGAGTCAGCCGCGCCAGAAAACAAAAAATGCTCGTCTGGCGTCACTGTCAGCGAGTACACAGACCCAGAATGCCCCTTGAATACACATTCAGTAGCAAACGTTTCCTTGTTAAAAATCATAATGTCGCCGGACCCTGTGCCTGCAATGATCCATTCGTGCGTGGCCGCCAGAGATAAGATCGAGTGCTGCGAGGTCCATCGGTGAATCAGATGAGGAGTCTGGACCGGCTCGCCCTCGACCGGCCAGTAATTGTCGTCTGCTGAGGTGACATCGGTCGAGCTGTCGCCATTGACCTGCGCAGAGGTATCGCTGCTCGCTGGTTCCGACTGCCCTGACATGGCTGCTGGATCGCTCGATATAAGCGATTCTGACGATCTCGCCGAGCCGGGTCTTGCTGCAAAACCGTAGTGATGACAGCCATCGTTCTCAATTGCAGAGATATAGCCCGACATCCCTGAATTATCAGCCAAAAATTTTGGTAAAACGATGGGAACCAGAGAATCCGGGCCATATAAAAGGATGTCGACGGACGATATGTGATAATGTCATGTCTGAGTCAGCAGGGTGACGACATTTGTATGTGAAATGAGAAAGTTAGCCAAGGACGGAAGGTCGCAGGGGGATTGACTTGTAGTATCCAAAATGTTGAACCGCTGGAAAGGGCTGTTTAAAGAAGGTTTAGATGTTGCAATTTAGCGTGATAAACAGGCCAGAAACGGCCAGAAATATTTGAGCCTGGGCGTTGCCAATATTTCATGGACCTGCAGGAAGCTAAGGTAGATCATGAGCGGCTGTAGTCATGGTAGATCTTATAAGCCGACCGCTGAAATGACCCGTTACTGCTTGACCAGAGTCGACCTGCTCCGACGGATTTACTGGCATCGGTTGGGTTTTGTTTGTTTTCAGGCGGCGGGTACAGGCATACAGAGATGTAACCTTTTTTTGAATTTTTTTTTCTTCTTGTTTTGAACTCCCTGTGTGGCATTTTCCTCCTCATTTTCCCCTTCTTTCAATCCAACCACCCTATATTCACAAAACACAAAGAAGGGCCAACCACCCACCAAGATCGCTTAATCTATGGCTTTACTTCTTCAACAGCTCGTTTCATCTTGAAGCTTCATTAGCTTCTGTTCACTCCTTTGGAATTCAATACCATGTCGTTCAACGGCGGTAGCACAATCATGAACGGCTCCTCCAGCTCAATCATTCTTTTTGTGGCTCTAGGAGTCGGCATTGTGTTTGTCAATGTAATGTAAGTACATAGAGTATCTCGAGAAAACTACTAACAAGATAGGGCTGTCGCAGGATTAAAGTACTACTGGCGGCGGCACCACGGCTCAGTCGAAGGTCAGATGCTGCACCCACTTCCCGCGCGCCACGCGTCTGCTGGCAGCGGAATTCGACTTCAGTACGGATATACTGAACGAGGGCCTGGCCCGCGCCCCCATCGGTCCCGGCGCCGGCGCAAGATTCTCAAGCTCATGACTCAGGCGCAAATAGACGCCAAGTTCCCAGTCCAACCGTTCCAACTGGCAATGGAAAAGAGCCCACTCAACAAAGTAGGTGAACTACAACAACCACCACATCTAGAAGAAGAACACGAGTCGGGTAGTACCCAGCACGACGAGCCCATGTACAAAACAGAATCTTACACGGGAGACGAGACTGACGAAAAGAGCGACATGAAAGAAACGTCAGCCATACCGAGCAAGCGGCGGTCGCTTTTGCGTCCATTCTCACGATGCAGCCGGCACAGCACACACTCCACCACTAACACCAACACTGCCCAGCCACCCGCCAAATCTGCGTGGTGCCCACAAGCGGGCGATCTGGGCGAGTCCCATGAGGCGTTTGAGAAGGGCCCTGAGCTGGAAGCCCAAGAAGGGGCTAGCGCTACTGCCCCTGCCAGGAACTCACTAACGCAAATGCATCGATACAGCCTGCTGAAACCGCCGGCCCTAACCCATGCCTCGATAGTGGGGAGCGAGGACACCGACACCGAGACAGAGAGCGAGGCAGAGGGCCCTGGCGGTAATGGCGCTGTGATGTATAACAGCAGCGGGAATGAAGGCACGCTCAACACGTGCGCGATCTGCATTGAGGACATGGAGAGCACGACGTTGGTGCGAGGGCTCACCTGTGGCCACATCTTCCACCCCGAGTGCATTGATCCATGGCTGCTGACCAAACAAGCGCGCTGTCCACTGTGCAAACGCAGCTTCTACGCCTCCAAGCTGGAGGACCCTTTGGGTCCGGAGCCTGTTGAGGAGTTGGAATTGCAGCAGGAGGAAGCCCAGCGCGAGCGCGAGCGGCGGCGAGAGCGAGAGCGAGAAAGGGAGCACGGGAGAGAGGTGCCGGAGGGGCCTATGCGCCGGTTGTCGCGCCGGCTGTGGGGGTCGCGGCAGCAGAGCGAGGTGGAGGGCTCGCGCACGGTGATAACAAGCCACGGCAGAGGTCGCAATCTGCAGCAGCCGCCGCCGCCGCAGACTGAATCGCCGTTGCCTCCGGTGCCCGCTGGGACGTCTGAGGCTGAGACCGGGGACGTGGCGGACGCTTTACGCAGGTAGGCATGGACATCTCAAGGCAGGTCCTGAGTGAGTTGGTAATGCCGCGCTGCTGTCATAGAAAGTGTATACAGAGACGGACCTCTGCATAGATTTTGGGTTCATAATTATACCCTATCCCTATATAGAACTGGAAGGGTGGGCGAAATAAAAAAAAAAAGTTTCAAATCAATCTCTTTGATCTCTTTAGAACAAAGTCGACGGTAGATATAGACACAACCATGGGATCTGAGGAAAAGCCGGCGAGCACAGTCGAAGAGCTGCCTCATTCGAAATTAGGCACTCTTGAGTAGTAAGTTTGATTACTATGATTGTAAATTGTGCAAGGGGCTAACGAAAGCCGAGCTGGGACCACTTCTACACCCTCGAGCACACCAACTTCACGTCCAACCCCTCCGACACCGGCGAGTGCTGGTTCAGCGACTCCGACGCCTCGTCCCAGATGGTCCGGTTTTTGGAAGACCATTTCACCGACACCATGCCCGCGGGTGCGGAAGAGACGGCCGCGGTCTTGGACCTGGGCACGGGCAACGGCCAGCTGTTGCTAGCGGTGTGGGCCGGTGGGTTCCGCGGGCCCATGACCGGTCTTGATTATAGTAAGGCCAGTGTTGAGTTTGCGGCCAAAGTGGTGCAGAAGGAGGTGCAGGAGCTGGCGGACGACGGTGAAGAGGAGGAGGCGGAGGCCATGAAGAGCAGGTTTACGTTTAGGCATGCTGATTTCTTGGCAGAGGACAATTGGAACGAGGCAAAGGAGAAGTGGGACGTGGTGCTGGACAAGGGCACGCTGGACGCCATTGCGCTGGCCGACACCAAGTACTCTGTTAAAATTGAGAGCGGCGACGGTAGCGAGGCGGTGGCCAAAACAGGCGTCCAGGTATACCCGGTCAAGGTCGCGGCCATGCTGGCCCCCGGCACCGGTTTGTTTTTGATCACGTCTTGCAATTTTACAGAGCCAGAGCTGGTTGCGCTGATGGAGGGCAGCGGGCTGTTTGAGAAGGCGGGGCGGGTCGAGTATCCGGCGTTTTGGTATGGGGGTGTTAAAGGGCAGACTGTGTCGACCGTTGCTTTTAAACTGAAGGAATAAGTGGGCTTGAAGGGAGAGATCCAGAGTTCAAGAATGATGGAATTGGCTGTATGATTTTTGTATTACTATATCTCACTTCTCTTCTTACATTTATATAACTACGCTTTTTTTTTTCTCTCTCTCCCTCCAATGCCTTCTTCTGGTCTTTCCCTATTAAAATTAATTCGGAATCACCCCTTCAATGGCCCTCAGCAACGCTTTTGCCGTGTCCGCATTTCCTGTCTTCAACGCATACTGCACCATCATTCCCTTCCCGCCCTGCTCATCACTCTCGACCCCGTTCACCCTCACAAACTTCTCGCTCTGCAGCGACGACTTCATGCCTGCCATCACCAGCGTCGACGCCTTGAGCAGCGGCAGGTTTAAGACAACGCGCAGCAGGCCATCCGCGCGCATCACCAGCCGCGATTTAGTTGCTGTAGTAGCTGAAGCGCCAGAAGGATCACGCTTGGTCGTGTTCACGTGCAAGGTGCCCACGCCACGCTCTTTCCAGCCCGACTCCTCGCCTGGCTTTGTTCCCATATTGAGGACGTACAGCTTGGCACGGCACGAAAAAACGCTCTCTTCGGCCTCTTCGCCAGTCTCGACTTTGCGCTGAGACAGGGGTGTTGACAGCTGGACGTACAGGTCGTCGTTGGTGTCCTCTGATTTGTCGTCAGCGGCGGTATTGCCAGCACCAGCGCCGGCGGAGGCGGTGGCAGAGGTGTCTGAGTTTGCAGGGCTGGCGTCGGGTTTGCCAAAAAAGCTTTTAACTGCTGTCTAAACTAGAAGTTAGTAATTCCAATTCAATCCTAAATAAAAGACCATAGCCTATAGGCCATTCTCAACGGTAAATATAATGGACTTACCTTAGGCGTGTCCTGATCCTCAGCCCACCAGTTCTCCTTCCTCGGCGTCCCAAACGCGCTGCCCAACCCGCTTGCACCTGGGGTACCGCTAATTCCTGCTGTCGCCCCACTCTTGAAGAACGACGACCCCGCGCCCGCCGCCGACGCTCTGAAACCTGAGCCCTTGAAAAACGAAGTCGGCGTGCCTTGGCCTGCTGCTGGACTGGCATCACCGTTCTTAGCTCCTGCAGTTGCTGATAATGAAGTAGGAGTTGACGAGGAAGAAGAGCCGAAGATGTTGGCTCTGGGGGTGCTGGATGAGGATGCGAACCCGCTTTTGACAAAGCTGCCGAAACCGCCTTTGAAGGTGGTGGAGGCAGAAACGAGCGGCGTTTTGGGTGTTGCTGTGTCTGCGGATGAGTCTAATGATTCTGGTTTGTCGGTTGTGTCTTGTGGGTCTTGTTCTTTGGTCTCTTCGTCCTTGTTGCCTTCTGCGGCGGTGGCAGGCTCTTTCTTCTCGTTAGCTTCCGTAATCTCAGCAGCGGTAGCATCATCCTCGCTATCGGAAAACTCATTCGGCATGTCTGCCAGCTTAGCATTGTCAGCTCCTCCAGACAGACCGTTACCAGTTTCAGGCTGTTTCGCTTCTGCTTCCAAGTCAGCTGTCGAGTCTCTGACTGCATTTTCTTCTTCCTCGTTTGCTTCTGCATCATCGGCTTCTTGGATTGGTCCTTCCCCGTCTTTTTGTTCTTGATGCTTTTCGCTCGGGGCACTCTTTCGCCGTTTCGCCGGTTTCTCTTTGTCATCGTCTCCATCTTCCAATTCCTTGTCATTTTCTAGGCGCTCTCCGTTCACACCTCTGACCTCAACTTCTGCTTCTTCGTTTTGGACTTCGCCATTGTCATTGTAAGCATCTTCATCGTCATCTCGGCCGCGTTTTACAGCTGGTGCTAGTTCGATCTTGGATGCAGTGTGATCAGGGTCAGTCTGTACGGCTGGATCCGCTCCAGCTGTAGGGGCTTTGGCTAGCGGTGGGTTCAAGTCTGGAGAGCCCGTCATTGAAGAATAAAGCTAGGCTTGAAACCAATTGGATAAATAGAATGGGACAGCTAACGAGAAAATAATGAATTGAATGCTACCAAACTCCTTGCTATATCATCAACTCAGCTCTTCTCTTCTTTCTTCAGAGGTCCTGTTTATTTGTGCGTGTATGCGCGTTCGTTTGGTGGTTGCGGTTTGCTTAATATCCAGGGCAGGGGCTTATTTATGTAGAAAAACTGTACACGTGATGTTGATGTAAGGGTTATTTTGTGGCTAGGGTAAGGTTTATTGTAAAATGGTTAGGGTAGCTCAAATATTGGGCAAGGGCTTTTATGAAATAAGGTTAGATCAACTCGTGATAATAATTGTTCCATAGTACCCTTGCCCTTGTAATATTTTATTCTAGAAGCTTTATAATCACGTGTCGTGCCAAGCCAGATACAAAAGAAAAAATAAAAAAAGTTACCCTGCTTCTGATAACTTATGATTATACCCTTCCCCCTATAAGTTTTTTTGACCGAGAAAATGCCAAGTCGACTACGAAACAACTCTGTACCCAACTTTCCATGAGCATATATCAACTTGGCATAGCCTTCGTTATATATATTTAAAAACCCAAGATAACAAGAAAACCAAAATTTAATTGGCAATAGACCTGTGCAAGGCTGCTAACAAATTGGAATTGAGGTTGCTGGACAAAAAGGCAAGACCATTTGGCCATCAAGGCGAAAAAGAAGATACCGCAACGCCCAATGTTGAAGCCAAACTAGAAGTTTATGGTTTCAACTATAGGGCTACAGGTACGACATTACGCGCTCCTGCATCATTTGGTTTATAATAACAGGGTAACCATACCAGCTGCTTCGACATATTGATTTTGCTTTTACTTTTGCTGCTGCTGCTGCATGGACTTTTGTGTGGCTGTCCTGCGTGTTTCTACTTCTGCTGCCTTGAACTTTTTGTTTATTGTCGTCTTGGCATACCACAAAATGCCAATATTACAAAGCTTTTATTCATCTCCAGCTATATAGGGGAAGAAAGGAACCAAAAAAAAAAGCGCTCAGCCATTCGAATTGGTGAGATTTGAGACGTGGGTTTGTAAACTGTCTTGGCTGATGATTTCAAGGGCCGAATGGGCGAAAGGAGTGGTTGACGATAACTCAAGGATTGGACACTCTGACTAAGTTCTCAACTCAAAAGGTTGTATTGAGAGATGTATCAAGAGATGGTATGTATAAACAAAAAAAGATGCAACTAGATATGGTCGATCATGTCATTCATCGCTGTTGGCCGAGGATGAGAAAAAATGAAGTCAAAAAAGAAAAAATCAAAAGGAATATTGCCTAGGCCTAAAAGTAGATATCTTCTAGATTCAAAGTATTCGTCATATGTGAACAATTGGTTATTATTGCCCATTCAATAGGTCCATGTTCACTCCAAGTTCGCTTCAAGAAGCTTTTTTGTTCCCTTAATTCAAGGAATTCAGAAAGTACGAAATAAAAACAAATAAAAAAAGTCACAAGGCAGCTCTTATTTTGGATGCCACGATGGGACCAAAAGTTACTTGAGTGCGGCAGAACCCATTTCTTATGACCCTCAAGTACGGCTGCCTTATTCCCCAGGATATAATATCAAGATATACATATATATACCTTCTCGTACGCGCACATAAAGAAAAAAAGAACCATGCAGGCATATCGAGTACTCGCATATATTATTATACAAAATATATATATATATATATATATCATAAACAATGCAAACAAAAAGAAGGTGTGACCATGTGGTTAGAACTGTATATAAACAAAACCATCAAGCTTCAATTATAATTATAAAGGCCAGATGGTATTTTCACAGTTCAATTTTTTTTTTTTTCTTTTCTTGAACTTTTATTACAAGCAATTCAGAGTAGAGACTACTAATATTCATTGGTCTGGGTTGAAACAGCTGGGTCCATGCTATGCTATGCTATCTAAAACCATGTTCAATGTAACTATGTAAAAGGCTTAAATTTGAGAATGTGGTCTACCCCGCCATCTTATCAACATCACCATCTTATATATAAACATCTCGAGCACAGTATAAAAGCCCAATTTAAAAAAAAATCTTTAGAAAAGAATCATCTAAATATAATATAAAATAAAAAGATTGCCACTAGCGTTGTCTCTGTGATGTGATTGTGCTAATCTCACTCCAGCATAGACTATAGACTTTCATCCCTGAGTTATAACAGAACCCACTTTTCACGGGATAAATTTATAACTCTGTTTACTCTGTTTTTACGCCTGTTTTGAACTCTCCTGTTTATAATAGTATACATTAAATAGCAGGAAAAAAAAAAGTATCCAAAAAAAAAAAAAAAAAAAAGAATTTATGGTATCAAAGATCTTGAATTTTCTTTCTCACTTTCGGCCTCTCTCTCTGCGCCTTGTTGCAACATTAAATCTTTTTTATTGGCGTCCTCCTTTATATCTATAGGTCTAATATTATGCTGCTACTTTCTGATTCTGTGTTGTTTCCATGCTGCCCTTGCTGCTTCTTTTTTAACCCTCTCTCTTTTATAATATATATATAGAGAAATATAAATGTATAAATAGGCAGCTCAATCTCTCTCTAAATCCCTTGCTCTTCCAGAACTCATTTCCTAAAATTTGCAAATTTCGTCTTTCCACCCTCTATCCGTCTCTCTTCACCTAATCTTTAATTGAACCCAATTTCAAAATGAACCAAGGCCGCCGCATGTCTGCTACCACCTCCGCCAATGGTGCCACCACCTCCGGCTACTCCACCACCCTGAACCCGACCACCAGCCCCTCCTCCACAAAGCTCTCCATGCACTCTCCCTTCGCCTCCATCTACATCCGCATCAAGGACCAGCAGTACCTCGTTCCCCTGTCCGAGGTCTTGACCTACCACAGCCTGTTTGGCATGGTCCAAAAGCTCAACATCCACAAGACCATTTTCGAGGGCGAGTACGCGTTCCGCGTGCACATTGACGAGAACGGCACCAACGGCGCAATTGTGCTGGAGCGCTTCTGGGACAAGGTTGTGCGCGATGGCCTCAAGATTGCCATTGAGTACAATGACGGAGCCAACTTGGTCAAGCTGCCGTTGGACAAGTCGCTGCAGGCGGGTATGAGCAAGAAGAAGGACGCGGACGACTCATTCTTTCCCCACGTCCAGTAAAACACATTCTTCTTGTCCCCCGTCCCTCTACAGATTATATGGGTTTTTATTTTCTTTTGTCACCTTGTTTGTTTTTTTAAAATAATATTATATACATGTGGACCGCACGTAGCAGGTATAGCACTTGGTAATAAAGTTTTTTGTGTCTCTTGTTTGCTGCCGCATCATTGATCTTCACACACTTGGGAAAAGAAAATGGGGTATTCACTAGTGTATATATATACACTTGCAAGATATATATTCAATTGTCGGTCAAATTCTCCTGAAGAGCCTTTTATCGCTTTTGCTTTGCCTTGTCATGTCCAATTGTCTGATGGTTTCAAGAGAACCAGCTCATTGATACCATCAAGGACCCTTTTGAGCTTTTTTCTTCCAAGGTGACCCCTCACTCTTGCGCTCAGCATCGACATCATCATCGCAGACTCATGTGCCATCTTCTCTTATCTAAAGCCACCTCTGTGATTTATTTTTATTATATATTTTCATTATATTTTATTTTATTTTATAAAAATCAATTGCAATGAAATGGCCTTCATACTTGAAGTTCTCAACCCCATATAAAAATCAAACTATGTGCGAATGGACAAAATGGCCTATAGCCAATAGCCTGATTACAAACTCTGTTTTTTTTTCAGCCCACGCCCACACACCCTGTTTTTTTTAAACTTTTCATTTTCAACCACTCAGATTCACAGACACCCAAGCATCTAATCAACGAAGCAACAAAGCAGAACCCCCAGAATTAATCACAATGCTGGCCTCTGCAACGTCAAAATCAAGCTACAGGGCGTTGACACTCAAAAGAGCTAACGTCAATGCCAGATCATTCGGGCTGGTACGTGTATATACAGCGCTCATTGCGTGGACATGTGGTTACAGAGCTAACAAAAGAGTAGACGAGAACGGGCAAGGCTCAGCCCATGGTCTTTGAAGGCAAGCTCTTACACGAGCCTGTGGCCAAAGCAGCTCAGGCACCCAAAAAGCACGGCTTCCGCAACTTCCTGCTTACCACCCTCGCCCTCGGCTCGCTCGTCTACGTCGGCGGCGCCTGGTACGCCCTCGAAGACGAGACCGTGCACGACTTCTATGCCGACTACGTCCCGTTTGGAGATACGATTGTGGCCTCCCTCGAGCGCAGACGATTTAGAGATAGACAGGAAACGATTTCAAGAATAGTGGGTGCCTCACCTTCTACCTCGGCGACGGCGACGGCAACGGCGTCGAGGCAGCAGGGAGAATTGGCAAAGACGACGGCGCATGCGCCGGGTGGACTGCAGAGCGTGCCGGTGGCAGGCAATATCGCGGTGCCGGTGCCGGCCAAAGACGTTGAGATTCCCGCTGTTGTTACCCTGGCTACTGCCGCCAACCCAGCCACAGCGAGTGCTACGTCGGCAACCGCACCCGCGACCACAGCAGTCTGTTTGCCGCTCATCCGCATTCCGAACGACATTGACCCTCTCGTCGCCAACTCTATCCACTCCCTCAACAACCTCATCTCGTCTGTCAACGACTCTAAGCACTCCCACGCCCACATCGACCGCCTCGCCCGCGAGCTCGACGCCCTCACCGCCAGCATTGACGACGTCAAGCGCCGGTACCAGGAGGACCTCGGGTCCCACGTCAAGAGCGAGGCCGAGAAAGCGGCGCGGCTCGCGGAGGCACGCACCAGCGAGCTGAGGACGGCCGTGGCGGCCCAGGAGGAGAAACTGGGCAGAGAGTATAGGCAGGAGCAGCTGAGGTTGGCGGGCGTGTATAACGAGCGGCTGCAGAGAGAGATGGGCGCGACCAACGGGGTGCTGCTGGCGGAGGCCAACAATAGACTGTTGGCGGCGCACGTGGAAAGACAGGCCCAGTTTGCGGAGACCGTGGAGGCGAGGCTCGACGCTGAACGGGCCGCACGCACGCTGAGACTGGAGGCCCTGGCGAAGGAAATGAGCGAGATTGAGGCGCTCACGACCGAGGCCGAGCGCGTGATTCTCGAGTCCGACCAGGCCGCGCAGCTGCACCTGGCCGTGGCCCGGCTCAAATCAGTGCTTGCGGCCAACGACGGCGACACCAACAACAACAACAACAGCGGCGGCGGCGCCCCTGCTGCGCTCGGACCCTACGTGAAAGCCATTGCGGCCGTTTCTGGCAGCGACCCCCTTCTCGCCGCCGCTTTAGCCAGTTTCCCTGCCTCCGCCCTTGACACCGGCGTGCTGACCCCCTCCCAGCTGCTGGCGCGGTTCCACGTGCTTGCGCCTGCCATCCGGCAAGCCAGCCTTTTACCTCCCGACGCCGGCGTTCTGGGCCACCTGGGCTCCCTTGTATTCAGCCGGCTGCTGTGGGCCAAGACCGGCAGCCCGGCCGGCACGGACATCGAGTCTGTTCTGTCGCGGGCCGAGACGGCGTTGTCGGAGGGCCGGGTGACGGACGCGGTGGGCGAGGTGAATAGCTTGAAGGGATGGCCGAAGCGGCTGGCCAAGGATTGGTTGGAGGAAGGCCGGAAGAGGAGTGAGGTTGAGTTTTTGGTGGGTGTGGTTGCGGAGGAGGGAAAGCTATGGGAGGTTTAGAGTTGGCTGTGAAGATAGATTTTGAACCAAGGATGTGAATAGCTTCTTTTTATTTTTTTTAAAAGAGAATACATTTGTTACTGAAAAATTCAATGGTTAAACATGGACGTGCGAAGGTTTGGTTTTTTTTTTCCATTGCCTTTTTCAAGCCACTATTCGTGAACTCTTCAGGAACCCAATTCTGGCTTACCTGTTGCGAGATCTGCTTAAATTTGCCAAAGGTAAGTAGCTTTTTATTGTTTGAACCTGTGCAAATGATGTCTATAGAACCAACCTAGAATTGCTTGATTTTTCTTGGGTAGTTGAAATCAGCATTTGCTTTCTCATGCTTCCTACTAAACTATATAATACTCTATGAGCCCAAGTCTGGCGGGTTCAGCACTTTCTTTGTATGTCCATGGACACATGCAAATTCAGATGCAAGGCTGAAGAGACCCAATCTTTAAATTCGAAACAAGCTGGAAGGGGCCATGAGCCATAGTCGGAGCCGAGAATTTAAAAAAAAAAGGGCCCCCCGGAGCCTACAGCCCGACTGTTGATCTTTTGCAACCTCTTGTAAAAATGCATGAACTGCTAAGGCTTCAAGTATACCAATCAGCACGGTCCATATTTCACGGGTTTGGCTCTGCGCTTTGCAATTGTAGGCAGGCCATTTTAAGTTCCCAAGGATCAGGCACCACCAAGTCCTACGTATACACGCTAGACACAAAAGCTTGGGCAGAGTCAAGAAAAGATTCCAAAAAAAAAAAAAGCAAAAAGGAAAAGATTGGGGAGGCTATAGCTATCTAGGTCGATTATTTGCTTATAATGATTAGTGCTTTAGTGCGTTGGTTTTGAAAAACCTGGTCTGTGGTACCTTGGTGCCCAATACCCCCCCAGGCCGATATAGAAACAATATTGTCAACAGGTGGGCGGGGTTGAAAAGGTTGTGGAAACTTTTCCAAGACTCTAAATACCCTTCTTGGGCTGGAAATCCATATGGAGGCATACCTGAAGCCTTAAATTTTCCTTGGAATGGTCTTTTGACTCCAATCTGAAGCACAAATCATAAACGCTGGTTATGGTTATGGACCACCTCTAGCTACAAATTTGTTTAAAAAAGCAGCCCCTCCTCTCTCTCCATCTCTCCATCTCTCCTCAGGGCGTGCCAAGTTATAGACCATTCCATTATAACACACGGACGTAGAA